>CAUYQV010017375.1:0-42310 GCA_963574575.1 Galagoides demidoff
TTTTTTTTTTTTTTTTTTTGAGACAGAGCCTCAAGCTATCCCCCTGGGTAGAGTGCCATGGCATCACAGCTCATAGCAACCTCCAACTCCTGAGCTCAAGTGAGTCTCCTGCCTCTGCCTCCCAGGTAGCTGGGACCACAGGCGCCCACCACAACGCCTGGCCATTTTGTGGTTGTAGCCATCATTGTTGTTTGGTGGGCCCGGGCTGGGGATTCGAACCCGCCACCTTAGGTGTATGTGGCTGGTGCCTTAGTCGATTGAGCCACAGGCGTGGAGCCCACTTTATCACCCTTATAGAGGGTAGTGGCATTACACAGCTCATAGCAACCTCCAACTCCTGGGCTCAAGCGAGTCTCCTGCCTCTGCCTCCCAAGTAGCTGGGACCACAGGCGCCTGCCACAACACCCGGCCACTTTTTGGTTGCAGCCATCATTGTTGTTTGGCAGGCCCGAGCTGGGGATTCGAACCCACCACCTTAGGTGTATGTGGCTGGCGCCCTAGCCGATTGAGCCACAGGCGCAGCTTTTGAAGTTTTATTCCTAACGTGGCGTTCAGAGAGAGGACTACTGGCCTATACTTAACAGCACAGGCTCCATCATGCTCTCTGCTAGCTGGAGGAGTCAGGGTTGACTTGAATTGGTCATAGAAGGCTCACAGTGACCATGACATTGTCTTTGTTTTCTCCACATTCAGTGGTTAATAGGGCACTTGCAAGTCTTCTTTCTCTGCTGTTATTTGCTCTGCCCTTGTGTGTTTCATTGACATCTTGATCCCTCCAGTACGGGTGGTTCTGGATGGCATCTTCACACTATATCCAAGAATCATCAGTGCCAGTCACTGAGATCTTGCCCAACAGTCATATGCCTTCTCAACATCGCTTGATGGAGTCTATGCTGCAGCTTAAATAAGGCAGAATCTCAGATCCCATCATGTATCATAGATACATGTGCAAGAATAGGGCTAGATTCTGTTTGGGGGTGGGACTGAAATCGAGACAAGCCAACATTGTGAAAAAAGGGAGACTTTGTCCACTTACCATTTTTCCTGTAGCATCTGATGGAAATCTGGTCCTTATTGAAAACTGCCGCATGGGCTGCAGCCGCAGACAGGAAGACTAGGGTAGGTTGAAGGAGAAACAGTCAGTTATGGATTAAGCTTGACACTGCTGACCCATGTCATATGTAGCCATGGAGCATGGAATGCTTTGAGTGCAACGTGTTCATGTCCCTAGCCTTGGGTTCTGACCTCTTATCTCACGGGCCCAATAGTCTTGTTCTACCTAAGCCTTGGGGCTTCAGCTTTGAGAGTCTGACCTTTATTCAGGACATCATGACTGATGTTGGCTATACTTTCAAGATCAGACTCACTTCTTACTCTGTAAAACCCTTTCCTGAGCATATTGTTTTTTCCTCTTCTCATAACCTCCACAACACTTCATTTTGGGGTGCTTAGTTGTCTTTACCTCACATTTGGTAAACATTCCATTCAGTTCTGGGCTGTTCATTAACTTTAGGTACTGTATTTGCTTGTCTAGAGTCTGAGCTCCATGAAAGCAGAGGCTGTATAACATTCCCAGTGTCCCTTCCCTGGCAGAGTGTGAGTAATCAGTATTCATCCATTTGTGCTTCAAATATGTCATGGGCAAACTATTATGTGCCAGGCACTGGGGTAAGCAGAACTGAAAACCAAAGCAACTGGAAGATCATTGCAGAAGGAACAACCTTCCTCTTCAGAAGCTAGAAAGATCCGATAGAATGATCATCCAGCATCCCATCCCAAAGCTGGTCAGTGCCTTGGCATGGGGAGAGCTAGTGAGGACAAAAGGTTTTGGTGGACCATGATGATTCTTGGAATGAGTGATTTGAACAGGAAGTCAGTTCTGTGAACCAGAAGCGCAAGGTACAACTGCCACATACAACCTCAGACCCTGTGAGACATATGAACTGCTGGCCATCTGGGGGAAATGAAAGATGGTGAGGGAAAGAATGACATGCCTAGAAACTGTCCTACCATATTGACAAGTAAGGGGAGCTCTAGGGACGGCTATTAGTGCACTCTCCAGGTTGAATTTCCTACCTCAAAACATAGCTAATAACCTCCAGCAGGTTAGGAGGTAGGTGTCAGGTCTGTGTCTCCATGTGGCAGAATGGGAACGCTGCATGGACGGACACAAGGCTGGGAGGTCAGGGGGGCAGCGTTGTCCTCCCACTGCCCGCTCTGGGGGCCTTACTTGTTGAGGGAAGCTGGGCCTGACACTGATGCACTGACTGTTCTGCCGAGTAAGGATCCGTTTCTGTCTCCTTTGTCTCAACACCACGTAGATCCTGGCATAGACGAGGACAGTGACTCCGAAGGGCAGATAGAAGGACACCACTGAAGAGTAGATGACAAAATCAGGGTTGGAGATGGAGCAGACGCTGGGGTCCCCTGTAGGTAAGAGAGGGGGAGAAGGTGAAGTCATTTGCCAGGTATTAGAGCTCTGCAGGGAGCATGAAACCTGACCCCGTATCACCTGTGTGTGGGGTCTCCACCTCCTGATGGAGATGGGGGTGCAATGTCAGCTATGCTGTCAGCTCCTTATGGTGAGGGGTCCAATTCATCTTGGTGTTTCTCACAGTTCACTTAAAAAGAACATTTACCAATGATTGTATGCTAGTCACTTCTCTGCACTGGGGCCACAAAGAGGAACAAGACAGCATGTCTAGTTGCGAAGGTTTGGTGTGCGGATAGATGACGATCCCTTGCATATGATGAGGTAAGTGTCACTCAGTGGAATGCAGAATAAAGGCTGCAGGAGTCTCACAGAGCAAAGGGCAGAGGCTCCTGGGGTGGGGGGGGAGGGGGAGGAAGCCTCCAGAAAAGGCCCTGCAGGTGTGGAGGCATTAAAGGATTATTTGAATACAGGCTTCTTTGGCTTCATTGCATTCCAACAATCCTTTCACTGAGAATTCTAGATCTCTAGTTTGAATGTGGGATGCAGGCTAGTGGTGGCTGAACACAGGGCAGGCATTTGATTTTTCAGGGAATCTCCAGAATCATCCAGGGGTAGGGTGGGAAAAGCCTGGTGAGAATATAGTTGTTATGGAGAATATGAATTCAGTACTGCCCCTGTCTTTGCTTTATGTCCTGAAACGCTGCTGTCACTCCTCCTTCAGAGGTCCCTATAGCTTTGCCTTCTTCATTACCAGAAGTTGAGATCCCTCCAGTGCCCAGATAGGACCTGAAACTTGCCCCATCTTGAAAGAAAAAAGGGAAGCAAAGCAGTATCTGCGAGGTGATATGCCAAAGGCTTGGTACACATGATCTTACCTAATCATTATGGCAACATCACGTGAGAGAGATGTCATTACTGTCTCTGTTCTCAGATGAGCAGACTAAAGCTCAGAGAGGAACAGCAGGTGGCCCAAGTCTGCACAGCCTGAAAGATACATTTCTCCCACTAGTCTCACCCCCAAACCAATGTTCTTTCTGTAATTTTGACTTTCCAATTCCCTCTACTACCGTGACATGGCACACTTGTGCTTTGTCCAGCATTGTCAGCAACTGGCCAGCCTTCATAATCCCCAACCGCAAATCTGGCCTTGGAAAATAAAGCCTCAGGTGTGAGCTCATGGGGAGAGGGCAATGGCTGCGTGAGCCCCTCATTCTGCCTCTTGCTCTTCTGAGATTGGTAGAGGCCACACAAGCCTAGGTGTGAGACCCAGCTCTGCTGTTTCTTAACTATGTGATCTTGGGCACACTACTTAACTATGCCAAGCCTCAGCTTCATTACCTGTAAATAAAAGGATAGAAATATTGTCTTGATAGTGGCTGTGAGATTAAAGAAAATAAATAGTAGCCATTGTTATTTATTATTTACCTCCCTGATTTTTTTAAATTGAAGAGGGAAGATATCATTTGGAATGGAAATTTGGAGAGACTTATAATGAAAAATATTTGTTGGGGAAGGAAGGGACCAACATTTTCTTCCATTTTAAGAACTAAAATGGAAAGAGTGTGCTCAGGGGTTAATGAGACAAATTAATGATAACACTGCCACCAGAACCTTTATAAGCCACTCCCCCCAAATTCTCTGGTTCTCTGGGGAAGGGTTAAAATTCATGTTATCTTGCCAGGGCCTGTATCAACATCCTTTAGGGAATGGATTATCCCCAGCTCCTCCCCTGAAATAAGCTCTCCTGTTACTGAGCATGATTCAAGTGCCTTCTGTATGGAGGTGGAGCCTCAGCATGTGGCCAGCAGGGTGGCAGAGCTACTGTCCCCACCATTCATTTGGCTGCCACCCTTGGCATGCTGGATATTTCCCATTTGTCCCTCCACAGGACTCTCTACCCTTCTCTAACCTCCTCTGTGTTCTGGAACCTGACCTCTACATTTTATATATGGCCTTTTAAAGGGCCAGAGTCAGGAGTGGGCATAGTGGGCTTATATTCGTGTAGAAATGGAAATGTACCCACACGTGTGTATATGTGTGTGTACATGCTTATTTCAAGCATTGTCTTTTAAGAATATTAGTGTTTACTTCTAGGGAGGGGGGTGGGCAACTAGCAAGCTGGGGTAGGAAGTAGACCCACCAGTAAGTACATATGGGTCTCATTACACCTTCTGAATGTTTTGTCATGAGCAAGTATTTATTTTTCCACTAAACATATTGAAAGTGTATGTATGAGAGAGAGAGTGAAGAATGGCACATGGCTATTCCAGGGTCTCTGGTGGTGGGTAAAGGCCTTCCTATATAATCACTGGACTGTATTGGCAGCCTTTCCTTCTGCTCCTAACTAAGTAAATCACTGTCCCTCCTTGATGGCGCTTTGCTGCCTCTCTTAGAATCTCCCCGTGCTATCTGATCTCGTGACTGCATAGTGGGCAGAGTGACCCCTGGAGGTTGTGGCCAGTGAGTGGGTCTAGCAGCCCTGGCCTGGGTGTGGGTCCTGTCAGCGGGACAGAGGAAGGCACCACACCCCAGCCCTTCTGAAAGCTTCTCTTCTGAGTGCTGTCCAGGTGGTGAAGACAGCGAGGGCTTCAGAGGCTAAGGCTTCCTCAGGAGATGAGGGACCTAGCTGTGATGATTGAGCTGAAATAGTACATGTGTTTAGCACCACAGATATTGGATGAATACGTGAATGGTGAATAAATAGGGAAAATGTACAAATGAGCATTTTATGTAAACACAGAGGCATGCGCTGGCTGGCTGGCTGGTTGGGGACTCCTGGGGAAAACTGGGCAGGGTATGGGGAGGTTATGCCTCATTTTCTGAGATTAGAGATGCTTGTCCCAATGGATCTCAACATTTAAGGAGGAAAGAATGATAAGGAAGATTCAGTTCATCTACTTACTCATTCACAGCAGAGCACCTACTATGTTAAAGCACTGTCCTGGGTGGTAAAAACACTAAATAGTGCTAGTGTGTGGGCCAAGAAGCTTTTTTTGCAGGCCCTCCTGGGAACTTGAGGCCCATAGTGATGTGACTAGCATGGCCAAAGCAGGTTTACTTGAAAGATTGATGAATTTCAAACTCATCAAAAGATGTAATCTCAACTTGATTCCAAAGGCAGGAGATGCTGATGGATTCAATTTTAGGATGACCCGAATATTCTTTTCACTTTGTAATTCTATTATTCATTTAGCTTTTTGAGTAACCAAGCTCCTCCAGGCTCCAGTGCTCTGAAAGCCAGGTGAGGTGTTCTATTGCTAAAATCAAACAAATAGCACTCTTCAATTTCCTTTTATCAAAGGAAAAATCAAGCCAGCTGGTAAGATTTTCATAACTTTCAGTTTTTCTTCCCTTGAAGGTGTCTTAAACCTTTGTCACTAGCTTATTCATTCATTGCTTATTCGTTCTAGAATTTTTTATAACACAATAGCCATCTGATTTAGCAGAAATTTAAATACTGGTTATTTTTCTTATCTGTGAAATGAAAGGATTGGGCTACTTATTGGGGCATTTTTAGGGTTTCTCCTAGCCCCAGAACTCAATGCTTTGTCGTCATTAAGAGCCACTGATGATGTGACATTTGGCTAGACCACTGGGCCTCTGCTGGGAATGGGGGGCAACCATGGTCGGCCAGGACCTCCAGCCTAGGGACTCTCTAACCCAAGATCCTCCCTTTTCTCAGAGAACAGGCTCAACTTCCCAAGTTGGAAGACATTGAACTTCTCTCTATCTTACTTTCTCTAACAATTTGCAATTGCATGTGGCAGCCCAGGCATTAAAAGAAGTACCAGGCCAGAAAGTTCTTCTTCTGTCTTGTGCTCCTTAGTGGAAGTTCAGCTGCTTCCAGTAGTATCAGGTGTTACTGGCAGTATCCTGCCCCTTCCCCTGGACTTCCAACAGAAGACATGACTGAGAGAAGTCACTTTTACTGGGTTTTTGAATTAATTTAGGCAATTCCAGATAGAAGAGTCGTTGGAGGAACCCATGTCTATGAAGATAATGAAACTCTACTGTGAAGGTCAGACTGAGGCAGAGGAGGACAGTTGGGCTTCCCTCTCTTGAGTTCCGTTCTCTGAAATATTTGGAAGAGGAGACTGGTTTCCTGAACGAGCATTGGTAGAACTACCACTTTTCAGATCTTTCTCAGAGCAAATATATTGTCCAAGTCTGGGGTACAGAAAACCTTTCTAATAAATAATAACAACAGAAAATATCTACTGGGCTCTAACAACGGAATCTGACACTTTGACACAATGTATGAGGGTTTACCATTGTGCTATTGGAGGGTTTACTACTGTGCTATTGGAAGGTTTACTACTGTGTTATTAATAAACTTAAAGGTAAAAGAGAGATTGTGAGAGATGAGAGAGAGTGAAAGCTCACATGCTAAGTCATAGACCATTTTTTAACCTTCCTGATGCCGTGTTTGAAAAGTCTTTTGGAAAGATTTTCCTGAGCTTTGTTTCTGGAACGATAATGATCTCATTGGTGGCAAGTTTTTGGTCATCTCTCTTCTTTGCGTTAAATGTTGATATTAACTGGGAGCTCTGTCTAGTGTCATATTCTGAGACTGTTTCAACTGCTTCCAAGACATGTGTGTCTGTGGGAGTAAGACCACCCCTACCAAGAATGAGTAAGAGAAGCCATACTCAGCCCAGCAAACACTGAACGTGGGAATTTGCTGCTGGCTGGAACATAAGCAGTGCCTTGGTCTAGGAGTTGCAGTGAGTTTCCCATATGCAAATTCCAACAAAGAATGTATTTTCATACAGAAACAAAGTTACATCACATGACTTAGTTATTAGGCTAACCGGTAAAGCACATTTAACACTCACTCTGTAGCCATGGTGAGGGGGTGGTGCTTTGCGATGTGCAGAGTGTGTATGTGCATGTGTGACAAGTTCATAAAGTATCATTCACTTAAAATAACAAAGTAATGAATGATAAGGAGTAATGCAAAGATGATAACAACACCATATTTTAGGAACATCTTCAGTTAGCCAGGCAAATCTTTATGGATGATTTAGCTGGTTAACCTTTAATGTGGTGGAGAAACAAGTCTGACCTTGTTTCAGTAGTATGTGCTTGGCATGTTTACCTCTGTTATCCCATTTAATCCTCATGTAATTGCAAAAAGTCTCTATGAAGGAGGTAGAGTGGAGTTATATCATATGTAGTGTTAGATTCTGAAGTCATTGAATAAAGTGAATATTACATAGATCCCAAATTTGCTTTGAAATTCTCCTGAATTACATATAAAGATATACATAGTCTTATTATTATAAGGCTGATGAGTGATGTACAAGTAATACCATATATTATAGAGTTCATATGGAATATATAATTTTAGAGATTTAGTTCGTGGGCTTATTTGTAGGGGGTCTTATATAAAACAAATATTGAAAAATTTTTAACTATGTAGTCTGGTGCTACATATTTGAATTTGCTCAAGTTTATGCTCCACTATATTATTATCCCAAATTTACCAAAAAGAAAACCAAACTCAGAAAAGTTAAGAAACCTATTGAAGGAGACACAGCTGTTAAGTAGCAGAACTGGAGTTTGAATCCGTGTTTCTCTGACTCCAGAGCTTTTTCTGACTTCCCAAGTATTTTCTGACTTCTAAATCATTGTCCCGCAATGACATTTGGGAAATTATTTATAAGTTAGGATTTTCCTGCATTTACATGTAATATGCATATACATAAGCACATGGCTATATGACTAGTACACATATACCAGAAATTCACAAACCTGGAACATAAGAATTGAATGAACTGGCTCGGTGCCTGAGCTCAGTGGTTAGGGCGCCAGCCACACATACACTGATGCCGGTTTGTTCAAACCCAGCCCGGGCCTGCCAGACAACAATGACAACTACAACAAAAAAATGGCAGGGTATTGTGGTGGGCGCCTGTGGTTCTAGCTACTTGGGAGGCTGAGGCAGGAGAATCGCTTAAGCCCAAGAGTTTGAGGTTGTTGTGAGCTGTGATGCCACAGTACTCTACTGAGGGAGACAAAGTAAGACTCTGTTTCAAAAAAAAAAAAAAAATAGAATTGAATGAACCAATCCAAATGGACAAAATAAGAAATCTGGATAAATACTAGAACACTAGTCAATCAGTTTTCTCTTAGCAAGCACTCAGTGTGTATTGCCGATACCCATCATGTTACAGCGTGTTAATAGCTTTCACTGGACACATAAAGTTCCTGAGGCTTAAAGATGGACATGGTACAGGCACAGAAGGTACTGGCCTATATGAGGTATAAATTTGGGTTGGTGTCATTTACTTAACAATCCTAGCATCTCAGATGTACGCATTGTCTGTCTATCCATCCATCCATCCATCCATCCATCATCCATCTCTCCAGTAGAAGATGAACCATGTGACACACAGCATAGTTAGTGTTTTGTATATTCAAAATAAAAAATACACACTTTCACAATTTGAGAATCTGTACTAGTTCCCAAGTGTTAGAAATTGTTCTTACTGAATAAAAAGTCAGAAATATATATCCTACTATAGAACTTTTAAGATATGCATTATAGGTCTGTTACAAATTGCTATCTTTTCATTAGCAAACCTCACCTGAATTATTAATATATGAGCTTGGCTTTTTTAACTGGTACATTTCTTCAAATAAGTACAATGACATTTGTTTCAAAATGGAAATCAGCCAGATTTTTCATGACTTAGGGCAGAACTTTACCCCTGCATCAATAATTGATGAGGTTTTGCTTTATATTTTATTTATAACCAAGAATGGCCAGAGCCTTGGAGTCCATGGCATTCTCATTTGGTTACAAAGTACCCTGACCGAGAGTCAGAAACTTCAGGGTTCAGCACCACTTGTAGCCCCTAAGGTGTCTTGTGAATCACGTGGATGCTAGAAGTGAAGCCATCATTGTTACCTGTGGTGTTGAGGCCAAAGAGGAGAGGGCAGGACACAGCAAAGGCCAGCACCCAGACAGCTGTGATCATGAGGGCCACACGCCGGCAGGAGCTCCGCCCTGTGCCATGCTGGTAGTGAACAGGCATGACCACTGCAGTGTACCTGTAGAAGGAATGGGAAAGAGGATGGCATGATGAGATGGGCATGGAGAAATGTGTTTAAAATACACATTGAAAGAAGTTGCTAAGAGAAATAATCACACATGTGGCTGGAGAAAAATACAGTAGAACCTCCATAGTAGATTACTTCCCTACATTGGCCTCCTTGAGTTGAACTAATTTTCATAGACCAGACATGCACCATACATACATATCAGTATGGGTGCCTAGTTCCTTATGGTGATCACCTTCTTATGTTAACCAGTTTGTTAAAGTCCCTTGGGTGGTCAACTTACAAAGGTTCCACTGTAATTGAGTTGGAGAAAGTTAAGAAAGAAAAGGGTGTTTGAGGGAAAATAGCAGAAAAGTTTAGAAAAGACGATGAACTCATTGAGGAACATGAACAGAGAAAGAGAAGAATGAAAAAGTTAATACAGCAAGATTGGGTTGCTGGGGAATCCTTCACCAGTTCGGCTTGGTTGCCTAGCACGGCAGTCTTGCAGTCATACCCCTCCATTCACAAGACTCTGGGTGCTGGTTTGCGGGCCTCGACTTTCTCCTGCAGTTTTTCAGATAATGGTAGAACTGCACCCAAAGTAGACATTTCCTCCCTGCTTGTATCCTTATATACATTCTAACCCTCATAGCAACAGCTCCTGCAAGTAGTAGAGGCTTCAGAAATAGGGATGAGTAATGTCCAATGGAGGCTTATTTTAAAATCCAGTTTTTATGCTTTTGCATGGTACAGCCAAGTGCCTCACTCTTGTTGAATGTTGTTATTTTCTGTGGGAACTCATACACATTTCCACCTCCTGTGAAACTTACCTGGACAATTGTTCCACAGTCATCTCGAACTCAAGATGTCCAACACAGATCTCCCCACCTCCCCACACCAATTGTTCTACTTGGTTTCACTTTCTGCCTTTCTTCGAGACATCCTGACCCAGTACCCAGACTTTTTGGCTCACTGGACCCTTCCATACCAGTTGTTCACTCATTCATTTAACTTTTCATTCAATATTTATTGAGTCTCTCTCTTTCTCTCTCTGCCTCTCTCTCTCTGTATAGACATGTGCAAAAGGGGCATAGTCTCTGTCCTCATTGAACTTAGAGTTGAGAGAGTGAATAAATAATAAAAAATAAAAAACAAATATGTTAGCATAAAATGAAGAGTGCCCTGGAAGAAAGAAGCTGGCCAAGGCCTTAGAGGACAAAGGAAGAGGTAAAGAGGGAGCAAAGCAACAGGGAGTGTGCAGGGAGCTGAGTGTATGAGAGGGGGCCAACCATGAGGCGAGGAGGGGGAGGGGGAGGAACATTCCAGGCAGAAAAATGGCAGGTCCTGGAAATTTACCCACTATCCAGTGGTTCTCACCCTTCCTAATGCCTCCTAATGCTGCTATCCTTTAATACAGTTCCTTATGTTGTGGTGACCCCCAACCATAAAATTATTTTCGTTGCTACTTCATAACTGTAATTTTGCTACTGTTATGAATCATACTGTAAATATCTGATATGCAGGATGTATTTTCATTGTTACAAAGGGGTTGCCACCCACAGGTGGAGAACCACTGCTATGCCATCTTGCGCATGTACCCACCTGTGCCTTTCCTGTGACCTGGTTTCTATGATGGCTGCAGCCTCCTAGCTGGTCTCTAGCCTCCGGGTTCCAAAAATAAATTTTATCATATTTCCCCACCTCCCTAGCTGAAAGTTGTCTCAGATAGGCAGAATTCTAAGATTTCTGCCTTTGTAAAGTGAAGACTTCAGTCCTACAACTACAAGGAACTGAACTCTAACAACAACCTGAGTTTGGAAGAGGACCTCAGCCTCTGGGTGAGAACACAGTATAGCCTACACCTTGATTCTAATCTTGTGAGACCGTGAGCAGAGACTCTACCTTCACTGCACATAGAGTTCTGACTTCCAGAAACTGTGAGATAAAAAATGAGGTGTAGTTCAAGCATCTGAATGTGCAGTAATTAGGCCAAACTTAATTTTCCTTACTAACCTGACCTACCATTGGTCCCTGACATTTGCTCATAATTTCAGCCAAAATGGCCTGAGTGGTGATGGGCACTCTGCAAGATTCAGAGACTGGTGTCTTTGTTCAATCTGTTATTCCTTCCCCATCCCTGGGTAACTCAATCCTACCCTCTCTAACCCCAGATTAAGTCTCCAGCAACCTTCTCAGTCCTTTCTGTACTACAGGGTCCTCTGATTTTGAATGCAAAACATTTCTGCGAGGATCAATGACAGTGCCCTCCTCCACGCCCACAGCTGTCTTGCCTCATTACTGAAATTGCCTCATGGCTGGAGAGAGATGCCCCCACGTGATTGGCTCCAATCATCTCATAGCCATGGTATTGAGCTCCATACACAGGATACATAGCAACAAGCTGTTGACAATTGCCTCATGGGTCATGAAGGCCTCCTTCCCCATAAGAGGAGAGTTTTCATAGCAGACAGGCTCAGGGGATCTAAGGTACATAGCCGGATCTATTTATGGCTCAACATTTATTGTCTTCTCAGTTCCAGTGAACCTAAAAGCCAGATTAGAGCAGGCACCTCCTTCACTTTTCTTATGCATCTTGAGGGTTGGGGCTGAGGAGAGAAAGGACAGATGTAGGGCTAGAGGGTGTGGGGCACTGTTCCCTGATGTTCTTCCTGTGTGTGCCCAGCTCCTCTATGCCAGCACTGCCGGGATCTGCCTCTCATGCTTCTGGTTTTAGAGTGTTAACTTTTGTATTCCCAAAAGAGCAGCTTAAAGTCAGCTGTGAATCCTGAGATAACAGTGAACTCTGTAGGACTTTGCCTTGACACCATGATGTGTGACTAAAGGTCGCTTCTTTTTCAAGAGAGAGAAGTAGAAGTCCTTATTTAATAATGTCGTATAACCCAAAGGGAGGCCATGACAACCCCATTCTCCCATCTGAGGCACATACATTACAAGCCCTCCATGAATCCCAGGAGCTTAGTGAGGAGCACTTGGTGTTCCTCCAGGCCTCTCACGCTCCTTAGTACTCTTCTGGGCTTTGGACAAATATACCTGCCTAAAGAGCTTCGCTGTTAGTGGTGACCCTGAGGCACCTTGGACGAGAGACTGATCTCTGAGTCCTGCTGCTGCCACAGTTAGTTGAGGGCAAGAGTAGAAAAGCTGAGACCCACTTCCCCTTGCCCAGACCTGCAGCTGGGACTCAATTTTCCATTTATATAACATCCTTTGATGTAAAAGAACCTGACTGTCTTGTGCATTCACTGGTGTGCTAGTAAATGGCTAACGAGTGGCCCTCCAGGTGAAAAAAAACCATAATTTGTAACATTTGCCAATTTCTGCGGTGTAATTACTCCACTGATGCCCATTTTAAGCTACTACCAAAGCTTTAATAACTGGCTCAAAAAATTCCTAAAATTTTGCCAATCAGATCTCGCTAGACCCATTAGAAGCTGGCTTTAGTACCCCACTGAGAGTTGCATACTTTCCCAAATATGCTTTAATGTTTAGCAACTCCTTGGAGGCTCCATTAATTCAATGAGTTTGTGAATGCAGGGAACCCCAGCTCCATTTCATCAGGGAAGAATCAGAGACACAGGGAGGTCATAGCAGATTGTGGCATGAGCTGGGTCACCCATCTCCGAGGTCATTGGCTCTCCTGAGTGCCCCTCTCCTTCTTAAGGGCATGGACAAGTCTCTGAGGCCTTGCTGGTGACAAAGGCTTCCTCAATAAAGTTGGCTCACCAAGGGTGGTTTGTATGTAGAGAGTACTGTGGGTGCCCAGAACTGAGTTTTCCCATTTAGCTTGATTCTGTTAATTGGGAGGGATGTGTGTATACAATTCAGTTTTTCGGTGGCACGCAGCTCATGCCTGTAATCCTAGCACTCTGGGAGGCTGAAGCAGGTGGATTGCCTGAGCTCAGGAGTTCAAGACCAGCCTGAGCAAGAGAGACCCTTCTCTACCAGAAATAGAAGAACAAGTGGGGCATAGTGGCCAGCTACTTGGGAGGCTGAGGCAGGAGGATTTCTTGAGCCCAGTGGTTTGAGGTTGCTGTGAGTTATGATGCCATGGCACTCTACGTAGGGCGACAGAGTGAAGATTTGTCTTAAAGAAAAAAAAAATCCAGCTTTTCGGGCCTCGTTCCTGGAGACTTTGATTAAGTACTTTTGAAGTGGAACCAGAAATAGGCATTTTTAACAAGTAAGTACATAGTATGATTCAACAGGCTTGAGAAAGTCTGCATTAGGGTAAATTTATGTGACAAAGATTTTTGTTAACCTGGGTAAGAAGTGAGAGTCAAGATCACAATTTATCACTGTTATATGGTTTTTTTCCCCCTTATTCTGTTTAAAACACACTTTAACTGTTAAAAAAAATGCCCCCTGCTTGCCTTAGGTGACTGAGACATCGAGGCTGTTCCGGAATCAGCCATCGGAGGGCACCATAATGCAGCGAGAACTCAGCCAGCTCCGCCGGGGTGAGAAGTTCATTGCTCACCTGGGGGCTCTCCAGGCTCGGTGGGGAGGTGAAGAGGGGAATCCGGGCCTCCCGGGTTCCTGTGGCTCTGCAGGGATACTGAATTCCTACCCTGGAGGACGGCTTAGCCTCCAGTTTTCTCTCGGAGCGATTGCAGTGACCCACCGCAGGCGAGGGCTGCGCCAAAGCACCCAGAGGGCGGGCCAGGCCGGGCTTGGACCAAGAGGGAGGCTTGGTCCTGGCGCCTCTGGCCATCGCCTGCTGCCTGCCTGCGTTACTCCAGGACGCGCGGCCCCGTGGTCCCTAAGCCAGGACCCCTCTCTTCTCCACGTGGGTGTTTGAGCTCCTAGCTCCCTGGGCCCTACCCGAACACTGGCATTGTGCCTAGTGGTTAAGCCTGTGGGCTTCAGAAACAGACCGAGAAGAGTCTGAATCTCAGCTCTGCTTCTTAAATGTGCGGCCAGTGGTTTGTCTTTTCCTAGACTCAATTGTCTCATCTATATAATGGGGATAATAGCCTTGCCTGCCAGAGCTATTATAAATACTGAATTAGATTGTCTCTGTAAAGTTGCTTTGTTTTGTTTCTTTAGCACAAGGCCTAGTACATATTTCATGTGTATACTTTCCAATGACAGTATTACTATTGTTATTATGTTAGCTCAGGGGATCAGTGCTTGTTCATATCAGTGAGATTACAGTTGTCTTTCTCTTACTCCTGAATATTAGGGAACATTCCATTGTAAAATTTCTCTAGGGAACAAATGTGTAGCACTTTCTATGTGCCAAACATTGTTTGAAGTGTTTTAAAAATATTAATTTATTTAATCCCCCAACAACCCTTTGAGGTAGTTGCTATTACTAATGGAGGCCCTGAGGGGTTAATTTACTTGCCAAGGTTACATTGCTATTAAACTGTAGAGCGTGGAGTTTTAGCCAGGCAGTGTGACTCCAGAGCTAGGGGATCCAGAGTATGGCTTGCAGCTCAGCATCTCTGAGTAATACAGCCTGCTGTGTTAGAAGAGGCTAACTGAATTCTTACTCTTGCACTAGCTGTGTGATCTGGGAAGCTTACCTGCACGGTCTGGCCTCACAATGTTTACTTGGAACATGGGGATTATATGCCTACCTTGATGTGTTGTGGTGAGGACCATAATGACTGAAAAGCTCTTAGTGCCTGACACATAGTACAGGCCAAATAAATGGTAGCTATTTGTATTGTTGTTGTTGCTTCTAGACTCATGCAAGTTAGGATTAGCACAGAAGTAGCCAGGGCACCGAAGACTTAGGAAATGTGCCTCATTTAGTCCAAGGAAATTACACCTATAGAAGTGCCCATCCTCACCTCTACCAATGGAAGAACCTCTTGTTGCAATAGACCAGAGGATCTGTGGGACGTCTAACGTTTCAGTTTTTAGTCCCAAGCCTGTGCTAAGAGGCTGCAGGACCCCGTGTGAGCATTTCACATTTCTGCTCAAGTGAGTTAACTATGATGCTACTTCTGATTCCCATGTCTGCTCTATGAATACTGGAGCCTGTGTAGCTGGTCACTCTACTGAAGGTCTCAATACCCTGCAGAATTCCATCCAGGAGCTCCGTGGACTGGGAGATACATGTGTGTGTGTGTGTGTGAGAATAGATGAGGGTGCCTCTTTGGGAAGCTGGCAGTGGGGAGGAAAAAGAGGAAAAAGGCCCGCCTGGGCGGGAGGGCCTGACTCTGCTCCCTGCCTGGGTTTAATGAGCCCCAGAGCTCTGTGAGGGCTGCTTTTCACCACCTTTTATTTGGTCAGACAGGGGGTTCAATAAATCTTTAGTTCTGTGGACTCCCCTCGTGGAGTTGTTGAAGGAGAAAGCTTTTTGCAAATGACTAGAAAGCCCTTTGCAAATATAAAGTACTTATTTAGATGCAAACTAAAAATCCAAGGTGCCTGTGACTCATCTGGTACCTATTGTGCTCGCTGCACAGACGCAGAGGCTTGCCTGTGTGATGGGTGCCATTTGAGAGCCACTTAAAGAACTCCCTGGTGAATGAATTTGGCTGCATTATTCCCGGGCTCCTCTCGGAGGACTCTAATTCTCAACACTTGGTCTTGTCCTCCTCTTCTGACACATTCTCAGCCCTCTCCCTGAGTTCATTCTGACCCCCATGCAGGATGTTGTGGAGGGGGCTGACCTCCTGGGGAGGCAGGGAGCCAAGAGGGTAGGGGCTTGTGCTCAGAGCACTTCCCTCTCTGCTTTTTCAAAAAGAAAAGGCAGCATTAATCCAAGCATCCAGAGCTGCGCCTAAGAATCTAATGACAATAGCGTGTTACTTGCTTTCAAAAACCCTTTTATCATTTCCTTTTCTTTCCTATCTCTTTCCACCCTGTTATTACAGATCAGGGCTTCATGACCAAAAAATACTGAATCCATTTGGTTAAGTTTGTCAGACTGGTGACTGGTATTGTGTGAAGACCAAAGGCCTGCCTGAATGACTGCATTTTTAATGAATTGACCAGCTATTTGTCATCAGATGAACAGCATTTAATGCTGTGTATGGCAAACTGCTGTGAAGGATAATGGAGACAGCTTTTCCACGGCCTATTTTCATTCTAGAATAGAAGGAGGCTCCATTTTGAGGCTTGGTGATGATGGATTGCACCATATAGAAATACGTGCCAGAAAGGGAGGTGCCTTCCCCGTTGGGATCTAAGGTATGGTTGGTCCCTTCAGGTTTCAGGCAGGTAAATGCTGTACACTCTTAGAGTTTTCCCGTATGGGACAGGGCCAATTCAAGATTTATTCTTGTTGGTTGGGTTTTAATTGGTGAAAATAGAAATGGGTGTTAATCATGGCTGCTGCCAACAAAATGATGCTCTTGGGCAAATTAGAGAAAGGTGCCCTCTCCTGGCTGGTAATTTGCAAAACCCCCTTTGGCCAACTCAACGCTTGATAAAGGAAGTACTGGCTGAATTTCTTTCCCACATCAGTGTTCAGGGCACAACTTGTGCAACCTGGCCCACAGCCCCATGTGTGTGATTGTGTGTGGGTGGAGTGTACAGGCATGGTCTTGGGAGGGTAGAGAGGAGGGTCCAGAATTAGGAGGACTGGCAGGGGGCTGTCCCAGCCTCTCTCTCAGACATGAAAGTACATGTGGTGAGAATGAGATGGAGTCAGGCAGGCTTGAGCAGACATGCCACAGCTGGTCTTTTCGGTTTAGGTCTTGTTCGACCTTCACTCCAGGTCTTCCAGTCTTACTGTTTTGTAAATTTAGCTCCCATCCTAAAGATGCCTGTCTTGAGTTTAGGTGGACTGATTTAGGAGATTTAACTTTTGAATTGGAATGTTGTAATAGGTCACTGAGTTATACTGATCATTATTTAAAATTGGGGTTGGTGTGGTCTTTGCTTTGAACTGTTATGTATAAAAGTGTAATTTTGGAAATACAAGAACAGAACAGTCTTGGAGGGGCTACTCTCACTGTTCTCCAAGATCAAGGCCTTCTGACAAAGTCTGATGGTTCTATCCCCATCTCTGCATATTGGCTGACAGTGACAGGTGGCCAGACCCTCTTGGTCCGGTAACAGACACTCTCTTAGCCCTTCCCCTCCTGCCATTCTCTGATGTCCTTTCTGAAAGTGCCTGTTTGCAGTATGAGCCTGGGCTACCTTCAGACAGAGAGCACAGTTCAGTTTCGGATTCTCTGCTCCAGGCCCTGTCATGGGCACAGCAGGGGATTCACAGGTGCTGAGGAGCTAGGTCTAGTGTGAGGGTTTGGGGTGGTGGAGGCAAGGATAAAGCAGACCAGCTGCCTGCAGTCCAGTACTTCTGTAAATAACACAGTCCCTGAAATATGTACAAAATGTCCAGATATTAGACACAGAGTACTTAGATGTTAGAGTGAAAAGTATTATAAAATTCTTATCTTTTCACTTTTTAACAGCTTTATTGAAATATAGTTTATACACCACATGGTCCACCCATTTAAAGCATACAATTCAATGTTTTTTTGATGTATTTACAGAATTATGCAACCATATCCCTCTATTTTTAAACATACTCTTTACTGGTATTATTTGCAGCATTATGGATATGTTCTTTAATTTTTTCTCTCAGTTAGATAACCAACCACGTGATGTCAAAAAAATAAAAAACAAAAAACCAAACAAACATCTAGTCAACTGGGTGGTTTGCAGAATCTCCATAGGAAGTGGTTTTTACATTTATACCCTGGTTCTTTTGGTTCCAAATTCCCATTTCAGCACATGAAGGAAAGTTCAAGGCTGTTGCTCTAGAGAACATGACACTGGGCAGTGTGAGGAGAGTGTGTACTAGGCTTTGGAGCATGAGAAGAACGTAGGGCAACCCAGAAAGGGATAAAATTGGACAGGGAGGTTGGGGCCCTCTGGTGGAAAACTTGGAATGCCAGGTTGTGGAGGTAATTTGAACATTTATTCCATAGACCAAGGAGACACTAAGGGGTTGTGAATAGAGGAGTGGACATTAGGGCTTTTCCATGTAGGGGCATAATTCTGATAGTAGTATGAAGGATCAGTGAGAGGGCAGGGCCAGAATTTCAGGTGAGAGGTCATGGAAGCCTAAAATAAGTAGGGGGCAACCAGAGAGGAAAAGTAGGGGCAAATTTAAAGAAATTGCAAAAGTAGAATCTGTAAATATTCACTGCGTGAGTGTGGAAGATTAGGAAGAGAGCTGAGTCAAACACAACCCAAGATTCTAGGGGAAAGATGGTATCAATAAGAGATCATCAAGTCAAGAAGGTTTGGTGCCTTAGTGGTCTGCTTCTTAACGTTTAGCATTGTAGAAGCCAGTGGGATACTCAGGCAGTAATGTGGTAAGGGGAGAAGACAGAGGTGGACATTTGGGGAGCTTAACAGAAAGCTTAAGATTATCAACTTGGAATCAAATAGGCTCGTATTCAAATGCTGGCATGACCCCATATTTGCTGTGCGACTTTGGCAAATGCCTTAATTACCCAAGGAAGCTGGAAATGTGATAATAATAGTAGATGATAATACATAGTGGTACGTAAGAATCATGAAGATGAAATGAGTTAATGCATGTCAAAGTTCGGCACAATATGGTAAATTCTCAATAAATGAAAGATCTTATCTGGTGTCACCTGTTGGAAGTATGGAGTGGACTGATGATATCATTGGGAGAAAGAAAAGAAGTGGAAGGTGAGCAAGGAGGGACAGGCCTCAGAGAAAGAAGGTTGGAGGCTCTTGACTGGTGCTAGAGGCCACAGGCTCAGAAGCAGCCTCCTTTCCTCAGGGCTCGCACTGGGCCTGCTGGTGTCCTATGGGAGCAGTGGCAAATCTAAGGCTTGTTTAGGGTGAAGGGAAATAGCGGAGGAAGACAAAAGGAGAAGAGCAGTGAGGAACACAGGGACCTCTGGGCCGTGAAGTCAGGTACTCTTAGGGTTGGAAAGTGATATTATTCAAGTGGAACACACAGAGTGGAGTCAAAAACCAAGAAATCCAAAAATTCCAGCTAAAAAAAAAAAAGGCAATTAAAGAAAACCTATCATTCTGTACTTGCTTATCTTAAAGTCCCTGAGAGAAATATATAGATCATAGCCATGCTTTTAAAGTTGCCTTTCTCCCCCACTTTTCTCCTCTCTCCCTCCGCACAAAATGCATTTTTTGCTCGCCTCTCTCTTTTCCTCTTTCTCTGTCTCACTTTCCTTCCATCCCTCCCTTCAACAAAAATAAAAAAAAAAAAAGAATATTCTATCAACCCAAGTCAGTGCTCCTTTTCTCCTTCTCCCCCTCTTCCTTGCCTTCCTGTTAGGAATCACAAAACCCCCAAAGGATAGTGGAAAAGGAAGACCAGAATGGAGGGAGAAGATGAAAGGCCAGGAAAGCATAGAAGATAGTTATTTCTCCCCTGCTGCAGAGGTTTCTTCTTACCTGCACACCATAATTTATAAAGAAAAAGGAAATATCCTAGTGTCAAGTTCTACTTGATCCCAGGGGCCTCAAATGCAAAGCCTGTGCCTCCCTCCCCAGCTTTTGGGCCACCTCCCTAAGCCTGGAAGGGGAATCTCAACTCTACCTGTCAATGCTGATGGCACAGAGGTTCAGGATGCTGGCCGTACACATCATGACATCCAGAGTGACAAAAACATCACAGCAAACGCGGCTGAAATTCCAGACTCCACCTGTCACCTACGCATCAGAAACAAGGACGTTAGTGTTTTCTGAGAGATGGAAGAACCACCCAATCAGCAACGTTGTCTTCCCTTTGTCACCAGTAAGGCTGCTGACCCCTGTCCACTCCCCATGGTTAGTACTGTCATCACCTCAGGGCAGACAGACATCAAGGGAGTACCAGGCTGTCCAAGATTGTTGCTAAGGAAAGGACGAATTCACAGAATGTTAGAATGTTAGTGCTGGAAGGGATTTTCCAAATCAATTAGCCCAGTGTTTCTCAAAGTCCGCAGCAGGCTACTCATTAACAATGTAGGTTTCTGAATCCTTCTTAGACTCACCGAGAGTCTCTGGCTCTGTGGCCTATGAATCTTCATTTTCAAATACCCCAGACATACCAAGGGTTGAGATCACTGATCTAGTTCAGGCTCAGGAGGCAATGATGCCCTTGCAGTGAAGTGGTATGTTCGCACATGCACAGCTGGTAGTACAAGAACTTGGGTGGCTGCCTGATGTGTATCGTGCCAGAACTGCCTCTTTTAAAGCCCTCCGCCCTGTAGCGAGCTCATTGTGTACTCTGGAAATAAACTTAGAGCATGATGTTTGTAAAATGTACCTCCAAAGCAAAAATCTACCCAGCTTCAGGTTTTAAAGCTTGGAAACATCATAAAACGACATCTATAAAATAAGTCTCTGTTAATGTGATTGCCCTTGTACTACTGTCCCAATCACTAAGAGGTGGGGGAAAGGGTTGAGTCCAGGGGGTTAGGATGGAGCACAGATTCTCTCTACCACTGGCAGAATTAATGAGGGTGCTTTCAACCTCATGCATCTACCATGTACATAATTATAAAAAGTCCAGAATTTAGGTAATTTATATTTTACTACATTTCTATTTTTATTTTAAAAACTTTCAGATAATCTAACTGAAGCAAGAATATGTTGGGGAGATGTCATTTTCAGAATGTCTGAAAAGGGCCCTGCATGGGCCTCAAGGCTTTTGTGTATTTGCCAGCTTCCTGCCTGGGGGGCTGCCATTCTTGGGGACCATGGTTCTCAAGGAGGAACCTGAGAAGCTTTGAGCCTCTGGCTGTAGCTGAGTGTTTGTGATATTCCTCCTAAGCAGGGCTATTTAAGGGTAAGAAAGAGTGAAAAATAGACACACTAGCCTCTGAAGCAGCTTCTCAAGAAAAAAACAAAAAAAGAAACAGTTAATGACCAAATGACTGCACAAAAATGGTGCTGTTCCTCTCAGTTTTCTTTTTCTTTTCTTCTTTCTTTTTCCTTTCCCTTCCCTTTCCTTCTTTTACTTTCCTTCTTTCTTTTTTTTTTCTTTGAGACAGAGTCTCACTCTGTTGCCCTGGGTAGAGTGCCATGGCATCATAGCTCACAGCAACCTCAAACTCTTGGGCTCAAGTGATCCTCTTGCCTCAGCCTCCCAAATAGCTGGGACTACAGGCATGTACCACAATTCCCAGCTAGTTTTCTATTTTTAGTAGAGATGGGGTCTTGCTCTAGCTCAGGCTGGTTTCCAACTCCTGAGCTCAAGCAACCCACTTGCTTAGTCTCACAGAGTGGTAGGATTGCAGGCGTGAGCCACTGCGCCCTGCCTTCCTGTGAGTTTTCTCATGTAAGAATCTTCTTCTATGACCAGGTTACTTTACTTTTCATTCCTGTTTTATCCCAATACAGTAAGGGTCTAAGGAGCTGTCTCTTCTTCTTCCCTAATAACTTTTTCTCATTGGATTTATTTCCTTTCTCCTGTATCCTCTTTTAACCCTTTGTGACTCTCTTTTGAGAAAATCTGACTAAAGTATTTTTGTTTGTTTGTTTAAAAGCAAGAATAAAAAGTTAAAGCTAGTGATCAAGTCATCATTTTTGTTCACTTGGTTGTAAACATCTCTTCTTTAGTTTGACCCCTTGGCTCTATATAAATAAAGGCATAATATGAACTTGTAGGAATTCTTGGCATGAGAAACTTTTTCAAAATGGAGATGTAAACATTCTGATCTGAGTCATAATAACACAATGATTTAAGGGAGCCAGGAGAATAAAAGATGGCTTTGCTTATTACCTAGGATAGTTGCGTGTTATAAAAGCTTCTTGCAAAAGTTGATTTTTGCACACTAAATTTAATTTCAACATTGTCTGTACCATAAAACTTATGTTTCAAATTGGGGAGAACCCACTTTTTTGCATAATTGTGAGTGCCGGTTTGTTTATGTGCGTTGGGGGCTAGTACAGGTGAGAGAGACTAGGTGGGACCACAGCAAACTTCAGTGCTTGCTGGGTATTCATTAATTCATGTGTTCATAAAGCAGGTACTGGTCAATCAACCAATATAGCTCAGCGACGGAAGATATATGTGTTAAGAGGTTTTACAAAAGTACTACAGGGACTATACCAAACAACTTATAATAACAGGAAAAGCAAGGCATTTTAAAATAAAATAGAGATCATCATGAGATCCTAATATTGTTAATACAAATTGACATTTATTGAGAATTTCTATGTGGCACTGACCTACATGACCCATTCCAGCAATTTCTATCATTTTGAAACTCCAGATTTTGCAAATGGAATTGTTTTTTACTGCATGTGCTGTTAGAGGTCTTTTGAGGACTATATTGTACACTTACCTGATAGGAGATTAACTGATTATTACTTAACCAACACCTGTAAGAGCAGGGACACGTACTTGTTTACTGCTCCACGCACAGCTCCTAGAGCAGGGCATGGCATGAAAATATATTGCGGAGAGAAGGAACAGTCTCTGATATAATCTGTCTCGATAACAGCTGACATTTATTGAATGCTTACTACATGCCTGTGTTCTGCAAAGCGCTCTATGGCCGCCATTGCCGGTGATCGTCCTAATGACAGAGGACTATTACCATCATCCTCACAGAGAAAGAGCCAAAAGCTTAGAGAGATTAAGCATCCCGTCAAAGTTCACAGAGCTAGTAGAGGCAGACAGGGCCCTGGAGTGTGGTTCGTTCAGCACCCTGTTACGGGGGAGTGGTTGTGGGAAGATGAATGGAAGTGGGTAGACAGGGGAAAGGTGAAAACCAGGTCCTCCTCCCAGAGTTTTGCCTGGCAGACTGTATGGATTCCTTTTTGGGAATGTGACACCTTCCTGATTGGCTCTGTCCCAGGGTGACAAAAAACAGTTCACAAGACGGTGGTGGCTACTGTCTTTGGGGGGAGGCGAAAGTACACACACTGCTGGTTTCTTTACTATCCATCCCTCTTGCCCCTAAAGGGCAAAGCCCTCAAGCTGTCCCCTGGCTTCCTGGCCCCCATTGGAGAGCCACCTCATTCCGGCTGTCCGCTTTTCCTGTCTCCAGATTCTGCCACCAACATTTCCATTCTGTCCTTGATCTCAGCTAAGTGTCAAGAAGAAAACAATCTGATTAGCTGATTAAAGTAATTCCCACTGAGGTGCCATCGCTTGGCCTTCCCTAGTGCTTACTCATTAAAATGAGTTTCTAATTGGTTGGACTTGTAATGACAAAATAATATTTCTTTACTGGAGTCCTCCACACCAAGTAAATCACAGTACGGGATCAATAAAGAGCACCAGAGTGTGCCAAGAACATGCTAGGAACTCTCACACATTATCTCATAGTAACCCGATGAGGTAAATATGACTTCTAATTTATAGATAAAGAAATGGAGAACGAGAGAGGTTGAGTAATTTGCCTAAGGACTCATAGCTTGAAAAGGGGGCTGGAATTTCAACCCCATTCACATTAACCATTACTCCATTCTACCTCTCAAAGGTCAGCACTTCGGAATGCCACTGCTGAGAAGTGCACAACTGAACTCAGTTCCAATGTCACAGTAGGGAGAAGAGTTGGCATTTGTCCATCTATGTACCCATATATCCACTATTTATTGACTGCTCATTATGTGCCTGACTTTGCACGGGTGGGTGTGTTGAAATGAATTAAACCTGGTTTTGTCCCTAGAGCATCAGAATATAGAATGTTCCTGTGAGGGAGATTAATGTGTGAATGGTGTGGCTGAAATGAGGGCCCAGGAGATAGATACTAAAACCATAGCTGCGATGTAACCTGGTAAGGGCCAACAGTGAGTCAGGCACAAAGTGGGGGAAGATCATGAAAGGCAAACTGACTTTTTGAAATTAAGGCAGGAAAAAAGTAAAAGAACAAGTCTGATTGATTTAAGGCTCTTCAGAGACATGCTTCTTTCTCCTACATTCTAAAGAATAAGTCACTTCAAAATTATACAGCAGCCAGGTGGTGTTACTCTCACTTGCTAATGAATATAACTAACTCCCTTTGGCAATACAGAAGGTGAGAGTAAGCAAGCCCTGTCTTCAGGTACTGAAGTTGGCTATTGATTTTCAACAGACACAGCCTAGGGCAGCATTTCCCAAATTTGCTGATTATAAGGAAGCATTTCCCAAATCACCTGAGGCTCTTGTTAAACAAAATGATTCTCAGGCCTCACTCAGAATAAGTCCCCAAGGTGATTCTTTTTGCCTGGGTTTGGGAATCATTGGTTTGAGAGGTGAGGGGGGCAGAACTTTATCTTCAGAAACGGTTGTCCCTAAAGCAGGGATCCTTAAGCATTCTTTTATTTTTATTTTATCTTATTTATTTATTTTTTGAGACAGAGTCTCATTATGTTGTCCTGAGTAGAATGCCATGGTATCATAGCTCACAGCAACCTCCAACTCCTGGGCTAAATTGATCCTCTTGCTTCAGCCTCACCCCAGAGTAGCTGGGACTACAGGTGCCCACCACAACACCTTGCTAGTTTTTTTTTCTTAGAGGCAAGTCTCACTCTTGCTCAGGCTGGTCTCTAACTCCTCACCTTCAGCAGTTTACCTGACTGGCCTCACAGAGTGCTAGGATTATAGGTATGAGCCACTATGCCTGGCTCTGCTGCATTCTTTTTTATGAGATCATTTATTTATTTAGAGACAGGGTCTCTCTTTGTCACTCTGGCTGGAGTGCAATGGCCTGATTGTAGCTCATGGCAACCTCAGACTCCTGGGTTCAAGTGATCCTCCTGCCTCAGCACCCTTAAGTGCTAGGATTATAGGTATGAGCCACCAAATCTGAGCCCTTAAACATTCTTTATGCCCTGGATTTTTGGGGCCTCATGGTCCCCTTCTTAAAAGAATGTATTTAAATGCATGAAATAAATATGATAGATCATAAAGGATACTAATTTTATGGAAAACAGTTATCAAGATATTTTAAATATATATCATATATAAAAATATATGTGCTACTTTAATAATTCATCAAATAATAAGATCTAGCAGCAGGTTCAAAACTCTTACAATTTCAAAGTAATGATGACTATAAGTGATATTTCAGGATGTCTACAACAACCGTAATGTGATTTGAAAATAAAAATACCTGTGAGTTCTACCAGTGACACTAAAGATCTCTTCTACTGTGGGTTCATGCCTACATTCAAAGCTGAAGACAGTACTAAATTTTACCTTAGTGAAAATAGGGAAGTAATTTTGTTTACATCCAAGTTGATGGACTCCCCAGGTTAAGAACTCCTGCTGTAAAGAGATGAAGTTTTAGTTGTTTGGGGGAAATACCCAAAGGGCAAAGATAGAATTACTTCCCTCATTGGCCTCTTCAGGCCATTTTTGTTTGGAAATCATTTTTATTTAGGGGGTGGTGGTGAGGAGGGTTTGCTGTAGGGCAATATAGGGTAAATTAATTAGGAGTTTTCACTTCTCTGAATCTCAGTTTTCTCATCTGTGAGATGGGGTTTTTGTAGATTAGTGGTTCCCAAATGTCACTTTAGCAGATGGCTAGATGGCTGCACAAGTCATCAGGGATGGGAGTGGGGCTGGGTACGATTACAATTACCACTGACTTCCAGGCTATTCTGGAAATTCTAGTTTGGTAGATCTGAGGTAGACCCAATCAGCCTATATTTTTAACAAGCAATCTCTCTCTTCCCCTCTGCTTGGTATGAATATGTCCTCCAAAAAGCTTGTGTTGGAAACTTAAGCTCCAGTGCAACAGTGATGGGAGGTGGGGCCTAAGAAGTGATTAGGCCAAGAGGGCTCCTCCCTTACAAATGGATTAATGCTACCACTGTGGGAGTGAGGTTCTTATACAAAGACAAGTTTTGCCTCCCTTTTGCCTCTCTTTTCCCCTTCTGTCTTCCACCCTGAATGATGACGCACTTGGTCCTGGCCGGATGGTGTCCTAAATCTTGAACTTCCTAGCTTCCAGGACTATAAAAAATAAATCTGTTTTTATAAATTAGTGAGTCTGGGTATTCTGTTCTAATAGCACAAAATGGCCTAATATACCCCCAATGAATGCTGAGCTCAGAACTGCTCAAAGTTTGGGTGCACAAGAATTACAGAGAATCTCCATCTAAAATGCAGACTTCACAGACCCTACCCAGAAAAACCTCTTCATTGGAAGATGGCTAGGAATTCCTTGTGATTGGAGCACACTTTAGAAATGATGCAAAAATCATTTTCAAGTCCTTTCAGCTTTAACAATTTATGACTTTTATAAAAATCCAGAGTTTGGTGAAGAAATTGTGAGAATCTCCTATTGTTTTTTGAGCCAGAATCTTACTTTATCACCCTGGGTAGAGGATCATGACATTATAGCTCACAGCAACCTCAAACTGTTTGGGAACAAGTGATTCTCTTGCCTCAGCCTCCCTAATAGCTCAGACTAGAGGCGCCCATCATAACGCCCATCTATTTTTTTAGAGAAGGGGTCTTGGTCTTGCTTAGGCTGGTCTCGAACTCTTAAGTTCAAGCAATCCACTCATCTGGATTCTCCCAGAGTGCTAGGATTACAGGTGTGAGTCACCATGCCTGGCCGCTACAGTAGGGAAGTCTTAATTATTATCAAGTAAATGTCATTCTTTTTAATAATGACTATCATTACAAAGCCCAAACGTTCATCCATTCCCAATATATTACTGTTGCTTCCTTTTATCACCATCTGACCTTGGTTGCTTTTCTGTGGTACATTTCCCTGCCTGAACCCACCCTGCTCTGTTTTCTTGTCCACATTTCTTAACTCTGAGTCTTTTCTTCTGTCCATACTGGAACCCAAGTGCTCTGAATTTAGTATTCCAAATCATCCCCTGGCTGCCTACATTACCTTTCTGTCCTGATCTAAGTGCATAAACATCACAAAAGGTGCTTAAGCGAGTGGAACAAAATGAGACATTTGTGCTTGGCAAGAATGCTCCAGAGTGCAGCCTGTAAAGCAGGAAATTAAAAACTTGAGAGGGAACCTGAGATAGAACTATTTGATATGGCACAGAAAAGAGTTTTTGAGAAAATACCATAAACTGAATTAAAGAGACAGTCAAGCCAGGAGCCCTGTGAAATATAACCCTCTGTGAGGTCAGGCTTTTGTCCTGAACTTTTCTGCTAGGCTCCAGGACCGAGAATACTGAAATGGGTCAGTGACTGGCCCCTGGGAATCCCCAAGTGCTTCAAGCTACTCTGAGAATGATACCGATGAAAGCCAACTATGGGTCACACTTACTGATTGTCTTTTCTTTCCAGTAGGACACTGGGAATTCATGAGATCCCCAAGCAGCTGACATGTTCCACACATAACTTTTCTGGTGATTAGTTTGGAAAAAAATCACATTGGCACAGTCTAGTCCAAACACAGCACATCTCTTTTACTAGAAGTTCTGAGATGGATTTTCTCTCCTGCTGTGCATGGTGTCATGCAGTGTGCACATGTGAGGTCCATGGTTGGACTTTTGCCTGAGGATAAGGTCAATTGAAGAAAGCAGAGCTGATAGAATTATAGAGAAATGCAGCTGGAGCTTCACAGATCAAACTGTGCCTGAAGCCCATCCTAACTCAAAACTTTTAAAGTTCCTGATGTGACAGCCAGTGCATTCTGTTTATTTAAGCCAATTATAGTAAGCCACTAAAGTGACTTAACTGAAACATTTATAGATTACACTTTTGAGTTATCAAGGCTGTCTCTCAGCCAATAACAGTTGAGCCTTACACCAGCTCAATGTGGAAAGTATTGTTGTCACTTCCATTTTATTCACTTAATTTCATGTCTTCTGGCTCTAGATTCTAAGCCTTTCTCATAGCATGACCTTGTGTTGAAATGGCATTCATCCCAGTGAATTCCCACAGAGGCAATGTTGTATGACACTGTATTGACTGCCCATAGCAACTTCCTATCTTTACATCATTTTTTAAATAAAACATTTTTTCTTTGCCTTTTCCTTTCTTTTCTTTTTTCTCTTCTCTCCTCCCTCCCTTCCTTCCTTCCTCTCCTCTTCCTCCTCCTCCTTCTTTTCCTTCTTCTTCTTCTTCCAATCTTTAGTGACTTCATGATTAAGTACTGGCCAACTAGGCTTACATGAAGTTCTTTAGAAAGATGCTTCAAGCTACTCTTGGGAGAGGAAGGACTTTTTCCCTCCTTCTGATGTCCTCATCCATCCAATTCTGAATACTACCATGATTCTGGGGCCATGACAGCCCAAGGATATTGAAGAGGAAGAATAGAAAAGTCTGGTCTGAGATGACATCATGGGGCAGCTGAACTAACACTAACAATCTTCTTCCTCCACCATTCTGGTTATGTAAGAAGTATAAAATTTGGTTAAGCCACAACTAGTCAAGGTTTCCACTATTTATAGCCAAAACATTCCTAACTCATACATATTGGTATCTGGAAAATGAACTAATTTTCCTTTGAGAAAGATGTATGTATTCAAATCAAAGCACATGAAGATATGAATTTGATGAATCCTTTGGTCCACAAAATGGGACCTAATTTTTGGGCCTATCTTCCTGGGGGTCCTCAAGGCTACAGCAG
This sequence comes from Galagoides demidoff, assembly GCA_963574575.1. Classification (NCBI taxonomy): domain Eukaryota; kingdom Metazoa; phylum Chordata; class Mammalia; order Primates; family Galagidae; genus Galagoides; species Galagoides demidoff. The sequence continues at coordinate 28,939 of CAUYQV010017375.1, forward strand.
TCTCTGTGATCACCAGGGAACCCGTTCCTTTTTCAAAGAAGGCTCTTAGGTGTAATCATATGATTACAAGACCAGTTACTCAAACTGGACCATTGTCAGGACAAATTAGTAAGAGCAACACCTTGCTCTTCCTAAGACACCTGGATTTGTATATTCATAGTCCATATTTTAAAAGCTCAGAGTGCTCTTTTTTCTCTTTAAGGTATCTCATCTGTCTCAAAGGAAAGACAGGAAAAAAATTAAGACTAAGGAAAGTATATACTAATGTGGGATAGGGACACCTGGTCCTCTGAACTAGAAACCTCTAATATCTTAACTGGCCATCTGTTAATGATAGCTGCTTCAAGTCATATCCTCTCCTGTACTGAGTTAGATCCTTAGTTGACTGCTGGGGAAAGTGACCCAGAGATATTAAGTTGCATTGACTGGGCCTTGAAGCAAGTTGGTGAGACCAAAAAAGAGGCCTCAAAGCCCATTTCCTAGTGAAGAGAGATTTCTGCTCCCCCAAATCTTCTTTTTGGGAATGTAGATTATTTTGACCATGCTCTTGACTACTTAACACCTACATCAAATTATCTGAGGGACATAGGGCATAATGGTTTTTATGGTGGGAAACCAAGAGCTCTACCAATGCTCTTCTCATGGGAGGAAACCCATAGATACTACTACGGAGCTCCTAGTAAGGCCTTTGGCAAGGTTTCCAGGGGCTCCCTGTGGTCTCAGCTGCTCTTCTCTGCTGTGCACTATAATAGGGGCATCATTTATATCAACATATTTGGCTAGAAGGGGATGTCATGGTTTCTTAGTGTGGAGAAGTCACAGCATTCATCTTTTAATCCAGTATGTACAGAGGTTTTCCAATATAGTTCAGCCAGAGACCTGGAAGAAATTATAAATGGGTAGCCAAATAGTGCTGAGTGGCTTTATTATAGACACCAAAAGACTAATTTTATTTTAGAGGGACTGAGAATGCAGAAGTAAGGTTCATTGCCTGCATTTCTGACATTCCTCCTTCTCTAGAAACTTGGACTTACGAAACTTCGTAACATAGAGAGATGAATAGAAACAGTTCAGGGGGTGGTGGTGCCGTGAATCATTGACCAAAATATACAGGTTTGTGGCACCTAAAGTACCTCACTTCTGAGCAAGATTATCCCATGCTTCTAACTTCTTTTCTTTCTCATTATTATCAAATGTAAAATAATAAATATTTCACCTCTTCCTCCCCCCTAGAAGTATGCTGGTAACAGTAGATGTATAAGATGATGGTGTAAGCTGGAACTGCCTATATAATGCATATTTACAGAGCAGATTCGTGTCATCATTCATACATTAAATATTTATTTAGCACAGGTTATGTGCCAGGGAGTGTGTTTAGACCATGCGAATGAAGAACAAAGACATAACCTCTGACTTCAGGATTTCTTACCCCAAGTGGGTTGACAGAACAGTTAAGATAATTACAAGACTCTTTACCATCAGAATTATCCTGAGGAGAAAGAAGCACATATCTTCTTTCAAATCTAAGTGTTCCCTTAGACTTTGGATCTATCCCAATCAGCCTACTTGTTTTTTGTCTCTTCCCTTTCCTATCTGTTTTCTTTCTTTCTTTATCTCTCTCTTTTGAGATCCCAGGTCTAATTTTAGTTCCCAGTCATTCTTTGATATGGGCACTAGCATAGGCAGTCAATGATCAAGGTTTTTGCTCTCCCGTGGTATGTCATACTTAACTGGCACTTTCACTATTAACATTAACTGAGATATTAATTTGATGAATCTTAATTTCTCTTAATCATAGCATCATTTTGATCCTTCAGTGGATACCTCCTTAGAATGACACGCAGTGCAGAGGAGAAATATTAATAGTATGTTAAGATGTTCTTAAAAAAATCTCTTTAATAATTACATGTTTTCTTGGTGAGAATATGCATTTCTTGAACAGATGTGGGCACCCTGATTTCCTTGTTAGCAAATGGATGTTTTGTCTTGATCACTCCTGTCTTTGTCTTGCACTTGCAAATGAAAACACTTTCGAATTTAAGAAAAGCTTCTCCCCCAGAAGAAATCTCCAGGGTCTGCTGCACCGTCTAACTGGCAAAGGCTCCGTACTATTAACAGAGGCATGGGAAACATAAATTTGAAGGTTTAGTTTGTTCCTTCAGTAGCAGAGTCTGCGGAGAGCTGGCAATCAGGAGGGAAAAGCCAAGATGAAGGCAATTACACCACCAAAAGAGGTCTGATCTATTTGCAGATCATTCTTTCTCTCTCTCCTTATTCACTGAAAAAAATGGCTGCTTTTTGTTTTTAATATAATGTCTTCCACCACCAGAGCTCCATATCTCTCCTGCACACTCTCACTCCACATATATTGAACACTGAAGAAGATGCCCTCTGGACTGCCTCCCCAAATGCGCCACATCATTGAGAATAAACTCGAGGCCCTTTTAGGAAGCATCCCATCTCTCAAGTTCAGTTCCCAGGATTGTATAGATCTGAGAACAGAATCATTCCCAGCCCCCTGGTTCTGATGTGGGAGAAGGATCAGATGGTGACTGCCACCCAGAGCTTCAGTTCCCTCATTAAAAAAAGAATTTCCTTCCTCAGCTCCTGGACCACTAGAGGAGTCCTTTGAGCCCCAAAGGCCAGGAGCTCAGGAAAGACAAAGAAAAGCATGGATACATGAGCAATATATGCCTGGAGCCCACTCACCTCCAGGTACACCACCCAGGGCATCACCAGGGTGGCCACCAGCAGGTCTGCCACGGCCAGGCTCACCACCAGGTAGTTGGTGGTGGTCTGCAGGGCCCGCTCCCTCAGCACAGCCACACACACCAGGCCGTTGCCAAAGACGATGGCCAGGATGAGCACACAGTAGGAGAGGGCATAGTATGCATGTGGACGGGCCCTGTCGGCATTGGTGGAGTTCTCTGTCCCGCAGGTATAGTTCAGGTGGCTACTCAGCTGGCTTAAAGGTGCCATAGCCCAGAAGGAGGAACGTGACCCCAAAGGGTGTCCTGGTAGGAAACAGAAAACAACAGAGGTAAAGTCAGACTCTTTGGATCTTGGTTGCTTATGTACTTTTTTTGGTTTATTGAGTCAGCAAATATTTATTGAGCACTTCCTAGATCATACTGTTTCTCTACCTCATTGATGGAGTTACAAAACAGATAAAAATTCCTCCTCCGTGAAGCTTCCATTCTAGAGAAGAAGACAGATAATATGTAAGGTAAATAAAAGACGTAGTATGTTCAATGATGATATGTATTGTGGAGAAAAATCAGCGAGGGGTAAAAAGGGGTGTGGATCACATGTATGTAAGTAGGTGTCAGTGTGACTCCAGATCCTCTAAGGGTCTACACCCCATCAGACCACATGCCCAGTGTGATCAGGAAGCCCTCGTGGAGAAACTGGCAACTGAATCAAAATCTGGAGGACACAGAGAAGCAGACCACGCAGATATCTGGTGGGAGAGTGGGTCAAGCAGTAGGAACAGCAGGTGCCAAGAGGAAGGGCTACCACAGAGAAGGGATGAAGGGAGGCCAGCATGGCTGAAACCAGGCGAGTCAGGGGAGGAGTAGAACAGCATGAGGTGGAGAGGTTGTACAGGCCATTGAAAGAGCCATGCTTGGACTCTGGACACCGCAGGACCTTGTGCACATTACTCTACCTCTCTGAGCTCCAGTTCCCTCTTGTGTGAAATGGGGGGAGTGATGGAACTCAGCTATCTAAGTCCATCTGTGCTGGAACAGAATACTCAAGATTGGGTAAAGTATAAAGAATGGAAATGCATTCTCTCCCAGTTCTGGGGTCTGGGAGAAGATCTAAGGAGTGTGGTTTTTACAGTAGGACCCTGAAACCCAAGCAAAAATGACTCTTGCTTCCAGCTCTGCCCTGGAAGAGGGCTGCACGCTGTCTCTGCTGTGGCCCCAAAGTTTGTGTCCCCTCTGAATTCACATGTTAAAGTACCAACTCTCAGGGGGGTGGTAGGGCTGGTACAGGAGAGAGGAGGGGTCCTTGGGAGCTGATTAGGTCATGGGGTCAGAGCCCTCATGAATGGAATTAGTGTTCTTACGTGGGACACTCCAGAGAGCTGAACACCTTCTATCCTACCATGTGAGAACACAGCGGAAAGATAGCTGTCTGGGAACCGGAAGGCAGGACCTCACCAGACACAGTTCTGCTGGTGCCTTCATCTTGGACTTCCCAGAAGTAAATTTCTGTTGTTTATAAGAGGCTCAGTTTATGTTGTTTTGGTACAGCAGCCCAGACAGACTAAGACACCCTCTTCTGGTGATATGCTCCCCACTGGATGAGGTCATACCCTCCCAGATCCTCTAAAGGTCTACACCCCTTCAGACTCCATGCCCAGTGCCAAGATTACAGAATTCTCTGCCAAAAGTGCTCAGAGCCTGTTTACAGGGCATCACAGGTCTCATTTTGAATCTATCACCCTGTGGGCAGACTCTGCCATGTGTGCTGTGTATGCATGTGTGTGTGTGTGTGTGTGTGTTTATGGTCTCTGGGACCAGGTGGCAGTTTTTGTTGGCACTTGGATGAATACCTTCTGTGTAGCTTGAGGTGGGAAAAGAAAAGGATAGGGTCCTTGGGGTGGGACAGAGGAAGGGGCTCAGCTTCTTCTGCACTGTCACATCATGTATAGAAGTCCTAGGGGCTCCTGAATCCTAAGTTCAAATCTGGCCCTCCAGGTTGCTAGGAAGGTATATTTTTCAGGGTGGGAAGATTAAACATTTTATTCAACACTTTGTTGGTTATGACTCCAAAATATTTAAACACAGTATATATGGGCCTCCATTGGAACTCTTGCTCTAGGCTCTGGCAAACATAGAGGCTGGGTTGGTGTCCAGGATTTGTTCTCAATCCTGGCTCTGCAACTCTCCTTTGATTAGGAGACTGGCCTAATCACGGCTGTCATTTCATACTCCACTTTAAGATATTTCAGCCTGGAATATGCAAATGTTAAAATGAGCAAATGATTCCAAAGGGGTGACCAACTTGAAATATATCAGAGAATTGCTTTAAAAAATTGTTCTTTATCTTGGCAAACTGTTTGCACTCAACGTATTTTAAAACATAATAGTAATTCTTGATAATAATTATAATTTTCTCATTATTCGGAAAAGGGCAGCTGCTACCCTGGAAATAGTACTGCTGCTGCCAAGAGCTTTTGGAAAAATACAATGCTTTCTGATTGTTCAGGGATATTTCCACTTTTAAGGCAGGCTTGGGCTCAGATGACTCTCCTTTCACAACTGGGCCACCTTGGAAGGCAGTGGCCAGAATCCTCCTTTCCTGGGCCTTGCAGTTGTCTATTGATGTCTTAGCCTCATCTCACCCACCATTTAAGAGGGAAGCATAAAAACTTGTGATGTTTGTTACCATCTAGCTGGACTTTTTACTCTGCCCAGAGGTTGTCAGCTACTTAAAAATAGTATGGCTTAGTGTCGATGGCTAATTATATAAAGGGGAACCCTCAATTCTCAAAATCAATTCTGAGCCTGATGTTGGAATCACAACTCCATAGGTTTCTGATTTATTTTTTTTTCACATTGTACTGTCTCAAGTCTTACATTCTTTATAGCAGCAGGTGGGGTAAGCTGAAGTTGTCCAGGCAGTTTCTGACAGGTTGTGGATGTGAGAGATGAAAGCAGAGATGAGTGAGATGCTAGAATACTCCCTACCTCTCAGCTAATTGTTTCAGCTTCCTCCCTCCTTACATATTTCCCTCCCTCCTTGCGTGTTGCTTATACAACACAGAGCTCAGCTGGGCTTTCTTCTTTCTTTTTTCCCTCTGATAGATGTACTAATAGATAATACTCTGGTCTCAGGTAGGGAGAAGCAAAGAGTCTAGAGAGTCCCTTAACTCAATAATCACTCTCTAAGTAACTCATAAGTGTAGGCTGGCTTCCTCATCAGCAAAACGGGGATAATCATACCCATTTCACAGGGTTATTCTGAAGATTAAATGAAATTGTATATGTAAAGCTTTGGCACTATTGACAACTTGGGATGGATAATTCTTTACTGTGGGGGTCATCCTGAGCATTGTAGGTTATTTATCAGCATACCCGACACCTACCTACTAGGTGCCAGTATCATACCCCCATACCCCCACCTGACCCCAAGTCATTACAACCAAAAATGCTGTGAACACTGTCAAAAGAGTCACTGCCCTAGAATAATGTCCAGCAAATAGCACCTGAAATACAGTAGCTTTATTGTTAACAGAAAAGCAGGAAGAGGTAAAGGGGTCAACTAAGCTACAGCTGGAGAGTGTCTAATGAACTTGGGAATGAGCACATCACTGGTGACCAGCAGAGTGCTGGGTGTTAAAAGTAGATGTGGGGGTGAGAAAGTATAGAAGGCAAAGACTGGAGGATTACTGCTGCCTTTACTCTTTTAAGATTCATTATATGCAGCACTATGTACAGATTTTAATGAGCCTTTAACTTTCTTATAAAGTATTGATTTATCCTGATCTTTATAGTCTGTTTGAGCACCTCTTAGAGTGAGTGCATGATCTATTTTAAAAAGCAAAGGAACAGAGAGTGGTCAGGTCCCCATCAGCTATGACATACATCCTTCTTTGTTGCTGTTCAATCCTTCAGTGCTGAATGACAGTCTGCCTGGAACATTTGTGGGATTTACAGGGTATTAATTATTTATTCTCTTTCCTTAAGGGTGTTGAGATAAGCAAAAAACAAACACAACAAAAGCACCTTGAGACCTCAACCTGCTCCTAAAGGCGACTACTTCTGGGCTGCTACTGTGTGTCAGATGCTAGGACTTTACATGTATTATCTCATTTTAACATTTATAGCAGCCATAAAGGTCGATATCCTTTTGTGGATTAAAAACCTGAGACAGAGGTTCAGTAACTTCTTCAAGATTACACAATGTATAAGGTGCTGGTGTGAGCCAAGCTTTGATCTCTAAAACCAAAGCTCACAATTCATTCCATCTGTGAGTAGAAGTTGAAGTCAGGAGTCATTCTCAAGTGGAGATGAGTTTTCTTCAACCTGGAGCAAAATGCCTTTGTAGCAGGGTTCCATGACTCCATCTTCACCCAGTTCACAGATCACTAGCTCTTGCCACCTCTAATTTTTCACTCAGTCACATCCTGACCACCCATCTTCAGAACTTTTCTGGCCTGGGCTTCAATTCAGACTTGCTATATTGCCTGATACAATTAACAATGATAGCTCACATTTGTAAACATTATCATCTTTAAACCTTGCAACAACCTGATGAAGGATATATATGCCATCATCATCATCTCATTTTTTGCAGATAAAGAAAGTGAGGCCCAAAGAGGTTAAACATCTTGCTAAGGTCACAACCCAGGAAATGATGGAGTTGACTCAATCCAAGATCTGTCTGATTCCAGAGCTCATATTCTTAACTAAGCCACTTTTGGGGTAAGGCAGACAAACATGAAATGGGTACTAATTTTAAAATCTCGCTTGTTCAGAGTATCTTGTGCACATCATCTGACTAAGCTCAGTAAGTCAATGCAGGTGCACACTGCTGATAGAACCAGTGGGAGTTACATTGTCATTATTATTAGAGGTAGTCTTTAGCATTTCTATGACATTTTATTCTTGCAAATTGCAATCTAGTGTATTTACCTAATGAAGACTCAAAAGTGCATTGAATATATAGTATATTTATATATGGGTATTTGGGCACATTTACATTGTTGGTAGATGTACAGAAAAAAAACATAGCTGCTTACTGGGATCCAATAGCTTAGATGATATCATCTTTTTTCCTCATTAAAACTGCTCAGCAAAGCAGAACACCCTCACTTTCCCTTACAACCTCTAAAGACTGAGCACACTGCTGTTATAATCAGAGATAAGATAGGAATTCAGTAGATCAGGCAGTCAATAAGCAAATATTGATGACGAATTTCAATGAATTAGAAACTGAATTTATTTTGTAGAATCTATTTGGAATTTGCTTTAATTCGTAGTCTTAAGCAGCCTTCTGTATAGATGCTTTAATATCAGGCACTCATTTGGATACTGTCAGTATTTTCCTGCTCAATATCCCCGCTACTGCTAACCATGCAGACTTGAAAATATACAACTATAAATAAACACGTGCTTGAGGAAGAATCTTTCTCAATTATCTCTGCTTCTCTTTGTCTATCAGAGATTCTAATGTCACGTCAAGCAGCTGTTCTTCACTCTTACCTAAGGACAGACATTTTACTGACCTTTTAGTATCAGTAGGTGAAGGGCTTCACCAGCAAAATGCAAACAAACATGCACAATGTGTTTAGAATCCAAGTCCCACTTTGCTATTTCTGCATTATTATATGTGTGTGCATTTTGATGGTATTCAACTAAGCTAAATGGAGGAACTGGAGGAAATGCCTACTTGCAATTATTTCCATTGACCCCATAAGCTACGATAAGTAATGAAAGTCCCACAATTAAATAACAATATGCTAAAAATCATATATCATCACAAAAACATACACAATCATCATTGCCACTACATATCTCTGTTGGGAATAATTGGATTCTGACTTGGAAATAGGCTGACTTTAAATAGACCATTGAAAACAATGCCTCTCAAAACCCTCAGCCCTGGATTACCAGGGTATTGAATTGGGGAGTTTAAAATAACAGACCCTTACAATTAAGTAAAACCCTTAAGAGGAATACAATCAACTTCCACGCAAATCCCAGGAATAATAACAGCTTTTTGTTTTCTATCTTTTAATCCTGCCTTGATATAGCTTCTACAACCCATGAGTATACAATTTCGGGGAAAAAAAGAAGAGAACAGGTTTCTACTGTCCAACCACTTAGGAAAAAAAATAAAAACAGTATCCTCAGGGTTTTAGGTTTTTAAATAAGAGCAGGTATAGAGTTTTACTGCATATTCTTAGAGAACCCCAGAACCCCAAGATGATTAAATAAACTTCCAGGATAACATGATGTACTAAATTAGAAACAAAATGAAAAATTACTTACCCTGAAAATTTCCTCTGATTTCTGGAGACTGTGGAGTTTAGCACTTGAGTCCCCGCAGCCATTTACTGACAGCAGACATACCCAAGCAAAGCAAACTTTGCCTTTCCCAGGACACGGAAACTATGTACATGAACAGAAAGAAAATCACCCATTTTTGCCTCTCAGGTGAAATTACTTGTGTGCTGCTTTTCCAGCTACCCTATTAGACCTTGGTGCATGTTTTACAGCTGCTTATGAATGCATCCGTTTTTTTTTTCTAGAGGATTTGGGAGGGATGCTAAACTAAACGTTGCTAGGGTCACCCGCCGAGAGGTTCTGTCCTTGGTGCTGAAAGAGAGCTCGAGTAGGCACGAGCAGATCCGTCTTCCTCGCTCTCTTTCCCCTCTGTGCTTCTATCTGCTCCGGTGCAGTGCTTTTTAGTACATGTGCATTTTTTTCCTCAGTACACTTTTTAATTCCACTCTTCTTACTTTATTTACCTTTATGATTTAATTTTTCTTAAATAACTTTCATCGTCCTCAGTTTAATTGCCTTTAGCTTTCAATGGGTACAAAGACGATTGGTTCAGAAGAAGGAATAGATCAACAAATTGATGCACAAGCGGTTAATGGAAATCAGTACGACTTAAAACATAATAGACAGAATAATTGAACTTGGAGGTATAAGCTTGTCCGAGGACAAAAGGTTAAAGGAACTATATTACAGTGTAAGCAGAAACTGAGGCACGGAGCATAGCTGGTGATAAAGATGAAATAAGGTTAATTATATGAGAAATGTCAAGTGTTTATTTACTAACACTTATTGTTTTCAGAGAACATTACAAACAGTTGCCAATTTATTCTTACTGTTCTTCTGCAATATATGTGAGTATTCTTTCTTTCTTTATTTTTTTTTTAACTCAGGTTTAAAACAAGCTAAAGTGAGATGCAACTTAGGGCAATATTTTGCAAAAGTCAGTACTAGAAACAGATAATCTCAATTTATGGTCACCTTTTCATTTAACATTTTTATTGTGGGATCCTAACTATTTCCTGTTCTCTTGTTTTAATTTTTTCCCCTCACTTTGGACAGGGTGGTAATTCTTTCACTATTTTCTCTGCCAACAGTGGATGTGCTTGGCAGCTGTGGTGCAGACGGTCACAGGGAAGCTAGTCCTCAGTGACTATGATGGAGACCTCTGCTGGTTGAGAAAGAGGCAGCAGCAGCAACAAGGTCAATACTGCTATTATTAACAACTCTACTTTATTGAGCATGTACTATAGCTAGTCACCTTCATGCATCGCCTCTTAACCCTTTTAACAACCCTACAAAATAGGTGCTACTTTTACCATCCTTAATTTATAAATAGGGAAATTAAGGCTTAGAAATGTTAACCATTTCTGAGGGTCACATAGCTAACAGTGGTGGAGCCAGGATTTGTATCTTAGCATCTTAAGTAACATAACAATTATGATATAATTCTTACAAAGGTGGAAAATTCAGATTTCCTGGGAGACCGACAATATTTCAGAGATAATATTAATTGTAATGATAACAAGAATATTAATAACATAATATTTGAATGATGACTTGTTTAGAATATGTCATGTTCTTGTTTATATCTTACATCAGTTTTATGATGGCTACTTTTAAAGTGGCTATTATTGACTTAACCGTGTTCTTCTAAAATCCATATGTTGAAGCCCTAACCTTAGAATGTGACTACATTTAAAGGTAAAATCTTTAATGTGTTAAGTTAAAATAAGACCTTAAGGGTATGCCCTAACCCGGTATGTGTGGTGTCTTTATAAGAAGAGGAAGAGACACCAGAAATTTATGCACAGAGGAAAGGCCATGTGGGGATACAGCGAGATGGTGTCCATCTGTAAGTCAAGGGTGGGGGTCTCAGGAGAAACCAAACCTGCCAACCTGTTGATCTTGGCCTTCTAGTATCCAAAACTGTGCAACAATAAATTTCTTTTGTTTAAGCCACCTGGTCTGTGGGATTTTGTTATGGCAGCCCTAACAAATTAATACAGAGGCTTAGAGAGGCTGGGTGCCATATCCAAGTTGCTTATGATTTCTTTGGCATAACTATCTTATTGAATATGCCCCAAGGCTAGAACTTCCAGCTTGAATGTGAACTCCCAGGCTTTTCCTCCCTTAGATTAGGAGGCCAAGAGACCATGCACTGCTAATGCTTGGTTTGTCTGAAATACGGACGCAGGGAGGGAGTAACTGCAGGGCAGTGTCTGAGCAGAGTGAAGCAGGGGCAGTCTAAGGATTTGATGGCCTCATAATGCTCATCTTCAGTATTATAGTTTTAACATTTAGCATTCTATCTTTATTTTCTTTAATATTTCAAAGTATTGTGCCTAATAATAATGATGACCTGACAATGCATGAATATAGCAGGAAAGACCTTACTTCTAGACTTTCTGTGTTAAGAACAAACACATAGTATATCCTCACAGGGTAGATATAATTGTTGGCAGGATTTTCCTTAGCATCTTTGTAGTGCCTTTCTTTGGCAAAGTTCAAAAGAAGATAAAGAGGGATAAAGACTCTTATTCTAATTCTGTGTAGGAGCAACAGACAGGGAAATTAACTGACATGCCCAAATTCACACATTTAGGCAGCAACCCAGTCTCAACTCAGCTGTCTCTCTGGTAGACGTCCTGATTCTTTTGGTAAAAGGGAAGGGATTGGTGTAGAAAATAGAAGGAAGGGGAGAGGGGAGAATGAGCTGGTCCTTTCTTTCAGGACTTTATTATAGGTGAAGATCAGCAATTGTTCCTTTTAACTTGGCACTTTTCATTCATATTCACAACACCAAACAGGTTTTATTCTTTTAAGTAAATGAAACTCTTATTCATGATTGGCATTGAAGATTTTGAGATCTGCCTTCTGGGAAGAACTCCAGGACGCCTACAGAACAGACACGCCTGGGTAGAAATCAAGAAAAGTACAGATCATTTTCCTCATCTTCCTTCCAGGAACTCATCCCAATAGCATAAGTGGAACATTCTCATGCACCAGGCAGTGGTGCTTCATGAGGAATCCTTATCTTTTGCACCTGAAGTGAGTGGTGTAGAGGAAGAGTGGAGAGGTGGCGAGTTTCCAATGTATAGGAATGCTCAGTGGTTGTGTTTGAAAGGAATTTACACGAATTTTGCAGTAGAAATAGTCCTCTTCTGGTCTTTGAAATGCTTCTTCAGGGAAAGACGCAGAAAACCTTGCCTCATGCACCAGCCATTGAGTATGCCATGACTTTCTCACTCCACTTTAGACTCCCATGTCCCACTCATCAGGACAACATGGAGACCAAATGAAGAAGTGTGGGGAGCCAATTTGAAGGACCCTGTGTGAACAGAGGGACCTTTTGTTTCCATGTCTCATTGTATAATTACTAGCATTTGTTTACTGGGAGATCCGATTGTCATGATGATCTTAAAATGGCATGGATACTGATCTGGCCTGAAGAGCAGCCCCAAGTGTATTTTTCACAGGAGTTAGATCTCAAATTGTAGGAGTAGAAACATAAGTTGGCAAATAGAAGATCAGGCAGTATGATTGCTTCTGTAAGTCAAGGATATCCAAAAGAATTGAAAACAGGGTCTCAGAGAGGTGTCTCCCATATTCACAGCCACATTATGTATAATAGCTAAAATGTGGAAGTAACCTAAGTGTCATCCATAGGTGGAAGAGCAAAATGTGATACATACGAACCTGCAATGGAATATTATTCAGCTTGGGAAAGTAAAGACATCCTGGCATATGCTTCATTATAAATGAACTTGCCCCTAGTCCTCTCTGATGAGGTCTTCTATTTTACCTCCTTTTTGGACTTCTATTTTTATTCTTTAACCTATTTCCCTCTTGTTTTTTTTCTAATCTCTATTAATTAGCTGATCTCTTATTCTTTTTTTTCTCAATTCTTCCAATATGTTTTATATTTCTTTTTTTCTTTCCTAAAATATATATACATGGGAATGGGAATGGGCTAGCATTAGAGAATTTTGCATTTTAATAAATTTAGCATTTGTTCACAAAGCATTTGGGGTGGATAGGTATGCTAGGTGGTGTTTTCCAAAGATGATCATGATTTTATGCTCCATTCCTCATGCTCTTATAGAACTTTGCCATTCCACCCTCAAAAGGCACAGTCTTCCATCACTCTTCTTTTTTTTTTTTTTTTTTTTTTTGAGACAGAGCCTCAAGCTATCCCCCTGGGTAGAGTGCCATGGCATCATGGCTCATAGCAACCTCCAATTCCTGGGCTCAAGAGAGTCTCCTGCCTCCGCCTCCCAAGTAGCTGGGACCACAGGCGCCCGCCACAATGCCCGGCCATCTTTTGGTTGCAGCCATCATTGTTGTTTGGCGGGCCC
>CAUYQV010017376.1:0-19339 GCA_963574575.1 Galagoides demidoff
TTTTTTTTTTTTTGGAGACAGAGCCTCAAGCTATCCCCCTGGGTAGAGTGCCATGGCATCACAGCTCATAGCAACCTCCAACTCCTGGGCTCAAGCGAGTCTCCTGTCTCAGCCTCCCAAGTAGCTGGGACTACAGGCGCCCGTCACAACGCCCGGCCATTTTTTGGTTGCAGCCATCATTGTTGTTTGGCGGGCCCAGGCTGGGGGGGATTCGAACGCGCCACCTTAGGTGTATGTGGCTGGCGCCTTAGCTGCTTGAGCCACAGGCGCTGAGCCTTTCTTGGTGTTCTTGATGATTGTGGATGTTTATCAACATCTAGGCACTGATGAATTAGGTATCTTTTCTAATCTTTGCAATGTGGGCTTGTCGTACCTATCCTTCTTGAGAAAGCTTTCCATGTATTCAAAGACAATTGAGTGCTGTGAACTAATCCTATAGTCACTGCAGCCATACTGGCACTAGGAGGCACCCCAAGCCCAATAATGCTGCAAGTCTTACATATTCCTATAGTTATTGCCTTGGTGGGCTGGGGTAAAATCTGGGAGAATTCCCTGTATTACCAGGCAAATCCCTTGCTTTCTTCCCTCACTTTCCATCAAGCAGAAGTCTTACTCGCCATGCTGGGCTACATGGAGTTCAGGAGGAGTGATGCAAGCCTTTCCATGGGGACCACAACTGACAGTGTGCTGGGTCACACCTGAAGCCAGTACAGTACTGGATCTAGCCTAAGGCTTGTGGCAACTACTACCTGGCTATTGCTGGTGTTTATTCAATGCTCAATGGCTCTTTAGTCAGTAGGTAGTGATTCCTACCAGGACTAGTTCCTTCCCTTCAGGGTGATGGGTTCTTCTATGGACTAGGGTGGGTCTAGAAACACTGTCCAGGTGGTAGGGCCTGGAATCAGGGGACCTCAGGAATCTGCTTGGTACTTTATTTTACTGTGGCTGAGGTAGTACCCAAGTTGTGAGAGAAAATCCTCTATACCCTTTCTTTCCCCAAGTGAAATGAACCTCTCTCCAAGCTACACTGCCTGGAGTTGGGGAAGTAATGCACACACTCCCTTGGCCATGACAGCTGGTGTCCCACTGGGTCACTGTGTGCCCCAAGGCCACTGAATCTTAGCTTAACATAGCTTCAGAACTTGCCAAAGGTTTCCAGTCCTTGTGGCCTGAGTGACTTTCATTTATTCCAGGCCCTAGACCAGTTTAGTTAGCAGGTGTGGAGCTGTCAGGAATTCAGTTTCCTGCCATTGGGGCAAAGCACTCTCCTCTGGCTGGGGATGGTCTAAATGCTCCCTTTGTGGACACTGGAAGAATTCCGTGTTGTGTTGTGTTCCACTGTGACAGGGCAACACTGGGTTTCAATGCAAAGTCCCACAAACCCTTCACTCTCTCTTGCAAATCACACAGATTCTGTCTGTTGAGGTGCCACAGGGGATGGGGAAGGGGTGGTAAAATTGAATGAGAGACTCAAAACTGTCTCTCCTACCACCTTCAATGCCTCTTTCTCTGATACGATGTTAAAAGTACTGGGACTGCTTACCTGATTTTTGGTCCATATGAAGGTGCTTTCTTGCATGGATAGTTGTTCAATTTGGTATTCCTCCAAGGGGACAAGCCTTTGAGGGCTCTACACTGCCATATTGCTCCAGCTCACTCCAGGGAACATTTCATGTGGCATCCCGCAGGGATCTTAATCATTTCCTGGTGCCCATGCACTCATGATTTGGGAAAATATAGGCTGGTTTCTCTTATGGAGAGAAGGGGAAACAATGGGGAAACTAACTTTCATAGATCTACCCATAAGAATGCAGACGAGAGGCTTTAGGAGAGCCAAATTTAGAAGAAGTCAACAGAGCAGATATGTCTTGCCAACAACAGCCAAACCCTTGGTGTTCATTAGGAACCAGGTTTTGAACGCTCATAAGAATATATAGCAGAGCACTAAAAAGTCTTCATAGGCAGTAGTTATTAAAAAGAAACCTGAAGTGGGACAGTGCCTGTGGCTCAGCGAGTAGGGCACTGGCCCCACATACAGAGGGCGGCAGGTTCAAACACGACCCCAGCCAAACTAGAGAAAAAAAAAATACCCGGGCGCTGTGATGAGTGCCCGTGGTCCCAGCTACTCGGGAGGCTGAGGCAAGAGAATCGCTTAAGCCCAACAGCGGGAGGTTGCAGTGAGCTGTGATGCCATGGCACCCTACCGAGGTCAAAAAAGTGAGACTCTGACTCTAAAAAAAAAAAAAAAAAAAAAAAAAAAAAGCATATTTATTTTTATTATCACTAACATTCTTTATTCTATATTTAAGATACACAACATCATGATCTGTTGGTATACACAGTACATGTACACAGAGAAATGATTACTATAGTCAGAATAATGTAGCCACCATCTTTCACAGTTATCCTTTATTTTGTGGTAACGGCACCTAAAATCAACTCGCTTGGCAAATTTTCAGTATATAAAATAATATTTTTAGCTATATTCCTCATAGAATACATTAGATCACTATATTTAATCATTACAATTGCAAATGTGTACTCTTTGCCCTATTTCTCTCCATTTCCTTTTCCTCTTTCTGCCTGGTAACTACTATTTACTGTGTTTCCATTCATTTGAGTTGGTCTTTTTTTGAGATTCCACATATAAATTGATTTTTTTCTTATGTCTGGCTTATTTCACCTAGCAGTAAGTCCTTCAGATTCATCCATGTTTCTGTATCCTTTTTTTAAAAAATTGAATAGTATGTCATCTTTTATATTTTAATATATACTACATTTTTTATCCACTTATCAGTTGCTGTACACCTAGGTTGATTTCATATCTTGGCTATCATAAATGATAATAGTTGTAAGGAAAAAAATACGACTAGAAATTCAGTACCACTGCAAAATTTTAGAATTTATAATTTAACAAAAGATATATATATATATATATATATATATACATATATATTGCCAAGTTGATCAAGACATATAAACCAAAGGATTAGCACAGCTACGAGAAAGACAAATACACTATCTGATATTTGCTGGGAAATTTTGAACACATTTCTTTTGGTAATTGATAGATAAAACAGACAAAATAATCAGTAAGTACACAGAGGACTTGAAAAAGTCTGCCTAAATGGATATTTTACATTATACATTGAATAATTAGAAAATAACATTATTTTCATGTACATATAGAACATATGAGAAAGTGACTAAATATTAGGCTGTAAGAAGCAGGAGAAATGATTATAAAGAAGCAATACTATTGAGCATAATGTTTTGCAATAAGTTAGGATGGGAACTGATCATCAATGATAGTTATTCTCCATTTATTTTGAAACTTAAAGTGTCAAGTAAGTCCTATATCAAAGAAAAGTCATAAAAGAAATTTAAGTTTCAAAGAATGTTTAAAATCTGTGAGAATGTCAGTACTGAGTACCTATTATGTGTCAGATAATGTTCTAGGACAATTGAACGAAATGGACACATTCCATGCTGTCAGGAAAATTTAATATGGCAGAGGGTGGTCAGTGTGAAGGCAATGAATGAAGCTGGCAAGGTGGAGAGGGAGTTGTAAGGGCCGGTGGGGAATGGTTCACTGAAGCGAAGACTTCAGGAGAGGAAGGAACAAGCCATGCTGAAGTGTATGAGGGAACAGCCAGTGTTTGATTTACATGTGTGCGTGATTTCTGATTTAAATGAAATTTCCCTAAATGCAGGATAAAACTGCAATGAAGGAGGTTAATACCTGTAACATGTCGTAACCATTTAATTTGAAAATATCTTGGAGTCATAAATAGTTCATCTTTCTTCTTTCCAGCAGTCTATGGATGATTTAGCTTATTAAAATGGAAATTTTTATGCATTTCCTATGATGCCATTTTATCATTTCACTATTTCTAAAATAGAAAATACCATTTATTTTACATTTGGGCTAATATTGACTAGGGATATAAAGTAGCAGTTGTCTGGACAGTTGCCAAGGTAAAAAAATTGACATTTATAAAAGCAATTCAGGGATATATTCAATGTTAAAAGGCATAAGAAAATTTTTATTAGTACTATTATCTTCTTCCTAATATATGTTGTAAGGAACAAGTGAACTGCTTCTTTTGCATTTTATACATGCTGAGTCTATGTAATTTCTCAAGTTCTAAGGAATTCTATCCTTGAAAAAAATGCCAGGTTCAAAGATGAAGTTCACCAAAATTAGTTACTTTGATCCTGAATCTACTAGATTTTTAACTCTCATGACTGAATTTTAATATTCAGTAATATCTATTTAAATATTGCATTGAAATTCAAGGTTATATATAAAATGTAAATTCATGCTGCTGGGATTTTTTTTAGAATATAGGATTTTTCTAAATTTTAGTAGATTTGAGGAATACAATTTGAATTCTATTACAGGCATATACTGAATGGCAGTGGAGTCTGGTAGAGCCTGGGCTTTTGCTGCACCCATCATCTGACTGGTGTACATTGTACCCCATAAGTGTTTTTCATCCTACATTTCCTTCTTATCCTTTCCCCCTCTTAACTTTCTAATACCCATTATGCCCTTATGTAGCTATAATTCAACTCCAAACTATAACTCTATAATTGAGAACATATGGCAGTCATTTTTCTATTCCTGAGTTACTGCTTTTAAGGTAATGGCCTCTGATTCCATCCAAGTGGATGCATAAAACATCATTTCATTCCTTCTTACTGCTGAGTAGTACTTCACAGTGTATTTATATATAGGGGTGTGTGTGTGTGTGTGTGTGTGTGCGCGCGTGTGCGCGCAGCACATTTTCTTTATGCATCAGTTGAAGGGCAATTAGTATATGGGGTATTTTTGTGGTGAAGGTGATTTTTTTTCTCTGAGATGATATCTTTTTCTGTTGCCTGGGCTACAGTGCACAGGCAGAATCATAGTTCACTGCAACCTCCATCTTCTGGGCTCAAGCAATCCTCATGCCTCAGCTGAAACTACAGGCATGCCAGGATGATTTTTTAATTTTTTAATTTTATTTTTTTGTAGAGAAAGGGTCTCATTACTGCCTAGGCTGATCTATAATTTCTGGTTTCCAATGATCCTCCCCTTTGGCCTCCCAAAGTGCTAAATTTATAGGATTATTAACCTTAGGTTTATTCCATATCTTTGCAACAGTGAATTGTGCTTCAATAAACATTTGAATACAGGTTATCATTTTGTATGATGATATCTTTTCCTCCGGGTAGATATCCAGAAGTGGGATTACTGGATCAAATGGTATGACTACTTTTAGTTCTTTGAGGAATGCCTGTACTGATCTCCACAAAGGTCAGAGTAATTTGCATTTCAACCAACAGCATATATGTGTTCCCCATTCACTGTATCTGTGCCAACATCTATTATTTTTTGCATGTATACTGATGGCAATTTCCTGTAGCTCCAGGGCTCCTGACTGACCTGAAACTCTATCCCTAAGATTCTAGAAACATGCCTGGTCCCCAAGACCACACTACTGAGTCTCCACCACTACCAATGTGCTAGCAGAACCTCCCTGAGGTCCAAAACCTTACTCAGGACCCCATCACTCCTCCATTTGGTTTGAGAGAGACCCCAGCAAAGGAGACAAGGTTCCCTGCAATCCTATTAACCCATAGCTGAGAGAAGAAGAGCCAGATGAAAAGAAACCAGCAAAGAACTCTGGCAACATGAAAAATAATTTCATTTCCCCAATAGAGCTATAGTAGTGGATTCCACCCATAAGGAAGTTGCCAAAATAAGAGAAATGGAATTCAGAATAAGGATGGCAAATAAGGCAAATGGAATTGAAGAGAAAGTTGAAAACCAACAAAAGGAAGCCAAAAATATATTTCAAGAAAACCAGAAAAAGGAAAAAGTGAAAGAGTTAAAAATAAGAAAGGATAGAGTAGAACTTTTAATGATGAAAGAGTCATTTAGGGAATATCAAAACACAGCAGAAAGCTTTAACAAGAGACAAAACTAAAAGAATCTCAGGGCTTGAAGATAAGGCTCTCAAAATGACCCAGCCATTCACAGAAGCAATCACTGAGAGAGAGATGGGACTATGTAAAGTAAACTAACATTTAAATTTGCAGGTACCTCTGAGAGAGAAGAAGAAAGAGCTAAAAGCATAGAAAACCTATATGAAGAAATTATTGAAGAGAACTTCCATAATATTACTAGAAATTCAGACATACAGATACAAGATAGACATAAAACACCAGGAAGATTCATAGCAGATAGGTCATCTCCAGGACACATTGTAATCAACCTGGCCAAAGTCAAAAGGAAGAAAATTCTTCAATCATCAAGACAAAAGAATCACAAAGGAAAACTCATCAGGCTAACTACAGACTTCTCAGCAGAAACCTTAATGAGGTTAAGATTTCAACATAAACAGAGGAAACTACTAGCCTAGAATTTTATAACCTACAAAATTTTATAACCTACAAAATTTAGTTTCGAATGGATGGAGAAACTAAGTCTTTTCCAAACAAACAATAAGGGAATTTGTCATGACCAGACGTGCTGTTTATGAAATACTCTGATAAACACTATGCACAAATCAGCACAACAGATTTTCATCTGTGTAAATTCATCTCAAAAAAAATCCCCAAACCTCACAACAACTCTTATGAAAAAAAGAACAAGGAGTAAAACAATAAGGGACTACCGAACAGCACGAACAGAACAAGCTCCCACATATTAATGCTATCAATTAACATCAATGGAGTGAATGTTTTTCTCGAAAGACACAGGCTGGCTGAATGTAGAAAATGCAACCCAAGCATATCTTGTCTCCAGGAAACACATCTAAACAAGGATGCACACAGACTCAATGTGGACAGATGGAAAAAAATATTCCACACAAAAGGAAATCAAAAGAGAGCAGGTGTAGCCATTCTTATATCAGATAAAATTGACTGTTAGCCAAGAACTACAAAGAGGATCATTACATAACAGTAAAGGGAGCTATTTCAACAAGAAGACATACGATACTAAATATATATGTGCCCAATAAAGGGGTTCCCAGATACACAAAGCAAAGTTTAGTAGAGCTAAAGAAAGAAGTTAAAAAGCACCATTAAAATTTATGGGCACCTCAATAGCCCATTATTACTATGGAATACACATTCTTCTAGTAGAACACGGAACATCCAACAAGATTGATTATTTCTTAGGCCACAAAATAGGTCTAAATAAATTTTTTCCAAAATGAAATTTTGTCATGTACCCTCTCAGACCACAGTGGAACAAAACTATAAGTCAATCATAAGAGGAACACTCAAACAAACACGAAGTGATGGAACTTAAACCACCTGTTGCTGAATGATTACTGGGTCAAGAATGAAATTAAGATGGAAATCAAAAAATTCTTTGAACTGAATGACAAAAGGGACATAAACCAACAAAACTTATGGGACAAAGCAAAAGGACCCCTCAGGAGAAATTCATATCCTCAAATGCCTACATCCAAAAGACAGAAAGATCACAAATTATTAACATAATGTCACACTTCAAGGAATGAGAAAAAGAAAAAAAATGAAACCCAAAGCCAGCAGAAGAAAAGAAATAACAATGGTCAGAACAGAACTAAATGAACTGGGGGGAAAATACAAAGGACTAACAAAAGAAAAAGTTGGTTCTTTGAAAAGATAAATAAAATTAATGTATGTAATGCTGAATTAACTAAAAACAGAAAAGTAAAGACCCAAATAAGCTCAATCAGAAATTTAAAAAATGACATTACAATTGATAAACACCACAGGAATACAAAACATCATCCACGAATGCTAGTAAATGTCTATACACATAAACTAGAAAATGTAGAGAAAATGGACAACTTCCTGGAAACACACAACCTTCTAAGACTCAGCCATTAAGAAATCGAACTCCTAAATGGTCCAATAATGAACATAGGATTGAAATAGTAATAAAAATGAGCCCTCCCCTCCTCCCCCCAAAATCCTGGACCTGATAGATTCATAGCCAAATTCTATCAGACCTGCAAAAAAGATCTGGTATCTATAATACAGAAATTATTTCATAATATTGAGGAGGGAATTATCCCCAATTTATTCTATGAAGCCAATACTCCCTTTGTACCGAAGCCAGGAAAGAATGAAATAACAACAAAAAGAAACTATAAATCAATATCCTTTTTAAATGGAGATGCAAAAATCCTCCATAAAATACATGTAAACCAAATTACAAAAGCACCTAAAAAGTTAATCCACCAGGATTCAGAGGGCTTCATCCCAGGGATGCAAGGATGGTTCAACATACCTACATCAATAAATGTGATTCACCACCTGAACAAAAGTAAAAATAAGACTATGTGATGATCTCAATACTTGCAGTAAATTGCTTGACAAAACCCAGCACCCTTCCATGATTAAAAACTCTCAAACAACTAGGCACAGAAGGACTACACCTCAGAATAGTAAACCCACAGCCAACATCATATCAAATGGGGAAAAGTTGAAAGCATTTTGCCAAAGAACTGGGGCAGATATACAAAGTGAATCCTCCCTTGAATAGCAAAGAGAGCATAACTTTTTGAACAATCAAACATCTACTTTTATCTGAGTATCTTTGATTCCCTAGATATAGGCATATTTTTTACATTCCTTTCCTCAATCTGCCTTCTCATAACACAAAACCATATTATACATTTCAAAAAAATATATCCCATGGTGCAAATGTATCAAAAATTGTTATTTTGTGTATCTTCACTACAGGATTAATTAGAATTGATTTCTTTACATTTGAAGATATGGAAATGCTTCTGCTATACACTGTGTGGCTCCTGTACACTACTTCACAAAACCTCTGAAGGTTGACCATTCCTTTGTTGACTTGCTGCCTACAACTCTGATGACCTATTATCAAAAAACATAGGACTCTGAGAAGAGATTACTCAGAACTATGAACCTAAAAATACAAGAAAGATCTTCATGATTCCGCTTCTTACAGAGTTCTTTATTACAATAGTAAAATGCACATTTGCATACCGAATGCATTCATAAAATATAAACAAGTAAATACAATGTAAAATATGATTTAAAGAGATCTATGTCTCTAATCCTCATTATCAATTAGTCTTTCTTCCCCTTAAATTCAACTGCTAATGTCATGCTCATGTAAATTCTGCCTAATTTTTGCCTTAGAGAAAAACTTGACTTCCCTCACTCAAATTCGGATGTCCAAAGTTTCTTCATAATCTCAGAATGCTGTTACACTTCACCCTGCAGACCATGTATTTCCATTTGAAGAGCTAGAAGGGACTTTCGCAGTCAATTGCCTCAATCAACCTCATTATTCTCAAGGTGGTATTAGCTATTTTTCTTCTAACTCAACTTTAACAAAGAACCTAATTGGGTGTTTTAGCCTATTATTCCTCATTCTAAGAAATTTCTCAGTAAATGTGATGACTCCAGAAGAGAACATACTTGAATGTATCTCATTGTATAATGCTTGGCAAAGAGAGAGCAGTCAACAAATGTTAACTGAATGAAGAAATGAATGGGGAAATCACGGAATTAAAATCCCAGTACCTTGTTATAGCTCCTCTCTGATCTCTATTTCAGAGTTCAGAAATGAACACAAACAGGACTCTATTTTTAAAGAAGGACTTTGGTTCATTTTCTCTCATTTAAGGAGAAAAATGGTTTCTTGACAATGAGATTATGTAGCCCAATTAGCCTTTTATTAAATTCTTTCATCAACGTTTCATTAATATTTTATTCATCCACTTCTAAAACTCTGAAATGGGTAACGCCATAAAAGAAGTTTATTTGTATGTGTGGCCAGTCTCCCTCAGAACTGTGTAAAACACAATTTATAAATAATACACGATTTAAACAATGAAGTCAAACAATTTACTATTACGAGTTTTTCTTATTTTGCCCTCAGTATTTATATGTTTTTGCGGCCAAAATAAATTACCACAGATCTAAGGGTTTAAAACAACACCCATTTATTACCATACAGATCTGTAGATTAGAAGTCTGACACAGTCTGACACAGGTCTTACTGGGCAAGCCTCAGGACAGCAGTCTTCACTGGAGCTCGGGGGCGGGGGTGGGGGAGGGTCCATTTTCTTGTCTTTTCAAGATTCTAAAGACCACACACATAGCCCATCTCCATCTTCCAAGCCAGCAACATCAAATATCTCTCATCCTGTCTTGGTTCTATCACAGCTGCGAAAGGTCCCTGACTTTTAAGGATACATGTGATTAGACTGGGACGACCTGCTCTCTCCTGCCTGCATTTCCCAGCCTTAATTACATCTGTAAAGCCCCTTTTGCCATATAAGGCACAGGCTTCACCGGCTTGGGAGATTACTATGCGGACATCTTTTGGTGGATATTATTCTGTCTCCCAAAGTTTTTATTAGAAGTTTTAGAGAAATATTGGTAGATAGGATGGTCAGAGGTCCCAGAGCTCCTCTCCTTAAAGGATAAAGGAGGGTGCAGATTTCAGGAAATAATCTTTCCCTCATTTATAATTTAACTCTGGATACTTTTTCCGACAGCACCTCTTCTATTTGTACCTAACCCGTTCTCTTGTCATTATGAAGTCTGTGAGATCTAATTCTATCCTCTCAGGTGCGTTTCATTCCTTCCAGGCTTGTGTCACTACCATAGTCCGGTACATAAATCCAGTATACGGATAAAAATAAGAATGCCTAATTTATAGTATAGTCTGAGGTCTGGTAGTGTGATTCCTCCTGCTTTGTTTTTATTTCTGAGTAATGCCTTGGCTATTCGAGTTTTTTCTGATTCCATATAAAACGAAGTTTTTCATGGTTATCACTGTTACCATTTTTACACCAGAAGATATGAAGCCTCATGAGGCTCAGAAATTATGGTGCAAGTCAGTGGTAAAGGTGGGATCTGAATCTAGACCTGTCTACTTTCAAAACCCACATCCCTCTCACTCGCTGCCTTCCTCCCTCATTCCTCACAACCCTGCGGAGTACATAGTATGTTTTAATCTCTGTTTCAGGAAACTTAGACCCTATATGGCCATGTAGCTGGTAAATAATAAGAAATCCAGATCCCAGCCTATTTTCCCCCTCTTCCAGGCTGCTCACTCCCTGTCAAGGACACAGACTCCGCTGTGTGCTGTGGCTTGGCAGACTGGGTAAAAGACCATGCCAGACTTCCTCACTGCTTCAAAGTGGGTGCTGCTTTGGCCCTTGCTATAATTTAAGCCCAAGTGTTTTGTAGATTGGTTAATTTTTATATCTTTTTTTAAAAATAGTTTTTTTGCAATGTGACCTATATTCTGAAAGCAGAAAACATTTTTAGGGATGCTCAGCTGATGAGTATCTTCATTCTGGTCTTGTGTTAAAATTTATCCTTATCTTGAATGTCTAAAACAGTCAAGGGACACAGCCAGACTTGTGGGGAGATTGGAGGCTGTGATGGAGGAGGCAAGAGAGAGGGACTGTGGAGAGGTGGAGGGAGGCCTGTGCCCGGCTCTCAGTATTGCTTCTGAGTTTCACCAGCACCTTTATTTCAGATGCTGCCTCATCTTACAGGAGAGGGGCTACAGTTCAGAAAGCTTATCAAGCTATTTCATTTACTAGTTTATGCGCTCAGTGATTTCATCTGTCCATCCATCCATCCATCCTTCAGTAACCATCTACTTAGCAATTACTGTATGATAAGCTAATATTCAGTCTTTTTTATTTTTCCTTGACAATAAGAAATACCTAGAACACTGAGTGAAGCTTCAGTCTCCACGTTTTGACTATTCTATATGGACGTCACCTGCAACAGCTTCATGGATGTCACCTGGGGGCTTGTCAGAAATGAAAACTCACAGGCTCCATTTTAGACCTATTGAGTAAGAATCTGCTTTTTTTTTTTTAAGCCTCTTTTCCTGGGGAATGTTCATCAGCATTACTGGATGATCCTTATCATGAGAGCAGTTTGGGCCATGCTTTTGGATATCATGTGTAAGGGTTTGATATCCAGAGAAGTTTAAAACTCTGTCTTTGCCCCAAAGATGCTCACTTTAAGGGCTTGAGGACTTAATTTCTCAAAGCGGACTCCAAACACTTAGTCGAGGACCACATAATTCTAAATTGAGAGCACCCTGACCCTGTCATTCAGTCTCTGCCTCTGAATTCAGGCACCTGTTCTTCTCCTGACCCCACCCACTTCTACTTTAGGTCCACGGTGTCCCTGTCCCTGATTGGGTTCCATCCTGATGCACGTCAAGAATATCAGAGACTACTTTCAATCAAATGAGAGACACCGTCTGCGACAGCTATTGCTGCCATAATTTTGCAGTATGTTATCATCGTCTTCAGGGGACACCAACAGAACGAAATGAATAATATATGTTTTTCTAGTTCAAAAAATCCCTGAACTAACCAGCAGCAGGCAAGATCATTAACATAAATACAACGCTGTAATGAAGGGTAGTCCTGCTGGGGATGAGTATATGAGTGTGTGTATGTTAGGAAAGAGATGGGATACTTATTTAAATAGCTTTGGAAAGAGGCTTTTGGTTAATTTTATATAAAACACCAATGGCATTTTTCTGTGAAATTTCAAGCAAACAAGGAAATGAAATGCAAATATTGACAAATATCTTCTGGGGAAAGTTAGTGACTCTATTGTGTGAAATGCAATGTGTTAAGTAAGCTGCTCTGATTGTCTTTTCTTTGGTCAACTAAATCCTGATTAGTGTTCATACTGAAGCTCCCTGCTTCTAGGGTACACACGCAATGCTTCTGGACTCTGTCCTTCCTTCAATAACTAATATCCTCATTCTGAGGACATTTCTTTCTCTATAGGAATATACCTCCTCTATCCAATAAGGAAACAAAAGCTCAGCCGGGTTAGGTCACTCACCCAAGGTCAAAGACCCAGCACATACTATAGAGCTGGGATCTGAATTAAGATCATCTGTACTTCCCTAAATATTTAGTGGTATTGATCGTGTTGGAGATTTAGGCAATGAACCTGAATTCCAGAATGCAAGTTCCATCATGTTTTTCTCTTTTTAAAATGTAGAGGCTGTTTTACTCAACTTGAGATACATTTTACAAAAAGCAAACCCTGGGCAAAAATCAATCAAAAGAGCATCCCATTGATTGTAAAGTACTGAAATGAAAAGGCCATGGTTATGGAGCCAGCATGTAACCAGCCTGTCCCTGTGTGGGGGTCACTTCCCAGGCTCTGCATCTCCCCCACGATGGCTTCCTTAGGTTTTAGAATTAGGTTGTGAAGGATAATCAGGTTTATTCAACTGAATCCCTGGGAATTCTTGAAAATTAGCTCATACACATGAAAGATTTGTTCCTATTTGATATACCCTAATAAACAACATCTGTGATGTTCTAGAAATGACAATAATCACTCATTATCTGCTTGTTCTAAATAAATGTTTGTTCAAAGCTGCCCTAAATTGGCAAGTTTTCATTGTCAGATGCCTCCTTCACGAACAAGTGAGTGTAACCCCCCACCCCCGGGCCATCTGTGGACTGTGAGGACTGTCCTCATTCTGGCTGCCTCCGGGAGCTACCCCCATGGACCCTGCAGGGATCAGGCTCCCAGGATAACGTGCTTCACACTGGACTCCAGATCAGCTGAAGTTTCTCAGTCTCACAGGCTGAGAGAGTTTGCCTCCAATCTCCTGGTCCACCCCACTGTGCTTGAGTAGCTGGGCAGTCCACAGGCGGCCAAGCTGTGCACCAGATGTCCTTGAACCTCAAGGAAGCCTGACAGGCTTGGTGTGTCCTTGACCTCTCAGAGCTGTGTGCTTCCCAGGCATTGTCTGTTCTCAGGACATGGCTCCAAGCGCTTCAGTGAGGTACATTCTCCACCTTCTGTTCCTTCTAACTCCCCTCCACTCGCTGATCCCCTGGTCTTTGTGGTGGTTAGTCTGGTGCTCCTGTCCCCATCGTGCTTTTCAAGAATGTGGCATCTTCCCTCTTATTCTTCCAGAGTATTCCTGTGTGCATTTTTAGTGACTGTCCATGGATCCTCTCCCCTGTGTCATGGCACAGTTGTCCTCTGGTGCTGTCACTCCTCTGTTTCTCCATTCTGCTGAACTGGTCACGTCTCCCTCATCTGCTCTCCAGCTCTTAAATCATTGTCGTCTTTCATTCACTGTTGCCTCCCATTCTGTTTGCTTGGTCTCTGTGGTTTCATGAGCCTTTTATCCCATTAGTCTGCCTTTTCAGGGGCTTAGGAAGAATGCAGCTGTGGTGAGTGTCGTGCCCACTATGTCTGATTGGGAAGGATTGTCACTTTTTATTATCTGTGTCAGAGGCCTTAGGCAAAGAAATGAACTCTAAAGCATCTTTTGCTTCCAGCAAAAAAAGGCATAATTATTAGGACTTGCAGTAGAAGCTGCTGATGCCCAGGGATGTCCAATAAACACCAAGCTGATGAGTACAGATGACGATGAGCCCAAGATACACCAGTGCAGATGGCAACTGCCGCGTGCAGCCATGGGTGCACCTGCTTCCAGATGTTTAGATGGAAAGCTCATAGCTATACAATCTCAGGGATGTTGTTTTCCCCCCTTTCATTATAGATGAACTTCTCTGAGGTAGAAGCAATGGCACACAGTCAAATTCTGGTTTTAGTATCTTTTCACAAGAACTAACAATACCTGGAACTTATTCATCCATCCATCCATCCATCCTTCACCCTCATATCCATCCATCCAATAAACATTTGGTTAGTGGGTTTAGGTGTCTGACTTAGATTCTACAAAATAAAAACAGCAGCAAAAAAAGTGTATCAATTATTTTTAAATGACTGATAACATAAAACTATTTTAAAATGGTCTACTTTCTCATATATTTTCAGCAATGCTCCACATGCTTTTGATAAAATTAATGCATGCCATTAAGATAGGGCTCAGCTGCACAAGGTAAGGGTACACAACATGGCCTCTGGGTGAAGGGCTCAATTACAACTTGAACTTTACCTAAGAAATGCAAAATGCAGCCTAATATTATTTGTGTTACCTGATATTTAAAACAAAATAGAAGAAAAAAAGACAGGGCTGAGACATAAAAGTGGGATTAACCAACATCTGAAGTCATTGGCATCTAAGCCCCTGTTCCCATCAGTGCTTTTAGCCGTATTTGAACTCCTGCACTGGGAACATCTTACAGCTCCTTGTGCTTCCAAGGCACCTGCTCAGCTTCTGGACGGTGCTGGGTTATGAGGTCACACTTTCTCTGTTTCTCTGGCCTGCACAGGTTGAATATTGGCTCCGGAGTACTCACCCCATGAGGGTGTGCAGCTCTGGGTGGAAATGACTGGGGTCTCTAGATGGGCCACATTCCTCCCGTAAACTGTCAATGCTGTGAGCCACCTAACTCTGTGGGATCATCACTACCAATGGTGTTTCCCCAATCTTTATTCTTTTTAATATTTATTTTATTTTTTTCTTTTATCTCCCCCTTTTGTTCCCCTCTCTCCTCTAGCCGCCTCCCAAGTCCTGCCTTCTCTTCATGCTCTGTCTGCCACACTCCCCCTTCTCCCTTCATGCCCTGCAGGCTGGTTCTCACCCCTTCCCGCTGAGCCTGAGCGATGCCTGGAGTCTGAGCGATGCCTGGAGTCTGAGCGCCTCTTCCCATCCTCCTGCCTGAGCCCACGGCAGGCTCACAGCCCGACCTTCTTTCCCTGCCGTACACTCTGCCTTTGCGTTTTATGATTCCAGCATCTCCCCTAACCTTCCTCGTGTTGCTCCTTCCACCATCTGCTTCTATCTCTAGTACTGTTCTCTCAAACTCAGATTTTAACATTTTATCACCATTTTTTAAAACTTTTCCTAATTTTTTTTTTTTTTGTGACAGAGTCTCACTATGTCACCCTTGGTATAGTGCCATGGCGTCACAGCTCACAGCAACCTCAAATTCTTGGGCTTAAGCGATTCTCTTGCCTCAGCCTCCCAAATAGCTGGGACTACAGGCACCCACCACAACAGGTTTTTTGGTTGTAGTTGTCATTGTTGTTTGGCAGGCCCAGGCTGGATTCAAATCCACCGGCTCTGGTGCACATGGCTGGCACCCTAGCTGCTGAGCTACAGGTGCCGAGCCAACTTTTCATAATTTTTATCTCGGAGTACTCAGCACTGCACAGGTCACTCCCAGACTGACCTCCAGGCCTGGCATCTCTGGTCACCCCAGCCAAGCCAGGGCCTATGCACTGGTTCTCCTCATATCTTGGGCTCAGTACATTTGAGTTTAAGTTCTTGTTCTTTTCAAAGATGCTTTGCATCCCGATTTCCCTAATTCCTTATTGCCACTGTTTTCTCAGTCTCTGTGGGTTGAAACTCAGTTATTTTTGACTTTCTGATCTCACTCCAGGTATCCCACAATCAAGTCTATTACTTACTCCCGCCATTTGTTTTTTACCACTTTATTTCAGTGCAGGTTATAATAATTTCAAATTTGTATTCATGCAAGAGCTTTCAATTTATGGATTTTTTTTGCCTCCTGGTGCTCCTGGTGCTCCTATGGTCCCATGACATAGGGGGACAAAGCCTAACCTTTCTCTGTCACTGATTTGTTCTGTCGCTGTTCAACTCTGTGGTGGTTAAGACTTCCCTATTTCCTGTTAAGATAAATGTCCAACTTGAGTGTTCATTGCACTACAATTCACAATGGCAAAGATGTGGAAACAACCCAAGTGCCCATCAATGCATAAATAGATTAGTAAAAAGTGATCTATGTATTCACGGAGTACTACTGAGCCATAAAAACGTGGTGACAAATCATCCCTTTGTAACATCTTGGATGGGCTGGAGACTTTACTTCCTAAGTGAAGTAAAGCAAGAATGGAAAAGCAAACAAACGTGAACTCACTGCACATATGGTAGCAAAACTCATGGAAAGCAAGCAGGTGGGAGGGGCAGAAAGAAAGGGATAAATTCACACCTATCAGGAGCAGTGCTCACTGTCCTGGTGACGGGCACACTTGTGGTCTTGGCCCAAACTGTACAAAAGCAATCCACGTCACCAAAACATTTATACCCCTAAGTATAACAAAACATTAACATTTCTTTGATATCTAAGTGGTGTTTTGGGGAGTGTTTATGATATTTTATTTGTAACCTTTGATCAAAATATTTTATATAAAAAACAAAATAAGATCTTTAGATATTACCAGAAAATTATCTCTAAGATTTATAGGAAGCTGTCATGATTTTATAGCTTGTTTGCATTGATGTTTTCAAATAAGTCAAATGCGTGTATAGAAAAATTCTAGAAAGACTCCAAAACCTGCCATTGCCCAGGATAGGAAAGCACCGTAATTTCATGGTGTAACTGTTAGTAACATTTTTTTTTTTTTGCAGTTTTTGGCTGGGGACGGGTTTGAACCTGGCACCTCTGGTATATGGGGCTGGCGCCCTACTCCTCTGAGTAGTAACATTTCCATGCTTACTTTCAATGTTTTTTATTGATCAAAAATGTAATAAAACAAGTAGTTTGGACAACTTTCTAGAATAAACTTTATTCTGGAATCCATAGACATAATGTTAACATCACATACAGATGAATTGTAAAATGTTATTAAAATTACTATATGGAAAAAGCATAAATAATACCTTATTCTTTTAATCAGTATTGCACCTACCCCAGCAGTCAACTGCAAATCCACTGAATACAAGTGGACACGCATTGGGTTGCCATTGTGCTGGCTTTTCTATGGATAAAGTTATTGACCTTGGTACCAGGGAGTCTTAACATAATGGTGGGAATGTAATGAATATATATAAACAGTTGCCCCTTGAATAATACATGTTTGAATTCCATGGGTCCACTTACATGTGGATTTTCTTAACCAAATGTAGGTGAAAAATACAGTGTTCATCCTTCCCAGCTCCCTAAACAAAGAAATGTCTAGTTCCTGTATCTTGGTGCTCCAGACTCCCCGTGATCCAGGACCAGCCCCTCTGTGTATCCCCATGTTTCTTTCCTAGATCACTTGCCTCTTGTGTGCCACCCTCTCCACTTGTTCTGTGCTCTCCTAAGCCTCTGGCTTTGTTAACCCTCTTTCCCCCTCACATATGAATTTCCCCTCTGCCTCTCACTCCACATGAACTCTACAAGGTCAACCCACCTTTCAAGGCTCAATTAAATTATCTGTAGACTTGGGATTCTCCCCAGCATTCTCCAGCAGTCACTTTCTCTCCTAAACTCAGAATGAATATTCCCTCGTGTTCTGTGTTACTGTGGTCCCTTTCACTTCTGCTCTGCTCTCTTTTTTAGTTTGCATTATTCGATTCTGAATTTCTATTTGTCAAGGGAACCTGGTCTAGATTTTAAATCCTTGGAATAAGAATAAAAGCTTATTTATCTATGCCTGTTCTTAGACAAACTCAGTGTCTTGTACAGGTGAGTATTTACTGCCAGATTTGGGCAGCAAAAAATGAATTAATTGCACCAGATAATTTAATAAAATAACTATTTCACTTTATCTAAAATAGAGCTAGAAAAATGTTAATGGGAGCTAGAGGTGAAGTTTTAGTGAGGCTAGCTTTTAAATTTTGCTCAGCTCTTTCGTATGTGACTAATCATAACAATGACAACAATATTAGATCAAGTTTAAGATCAATAAATAAGCCTGAATCTTGTAGGTTGGCCTAAATATAACAACTGATATGGAATTTTAACAAAATTTACCAAGTGCCTTCATTGTTGGCCACCTCCCCATCTTGACCACCTCTTTATGTTGACCTAATTGTCATAGATCAGACAGTACAGTGGGCCTAGTTCCTTATGTTGACCACCTCTATATGTTGAGCAGTTTGTTATAGACCCTTGGGTGATCAACTGAAATCTAAAAAGTTTGGTTCACCTGATTTTTTTTTTAACTGATTATGAACAAATGTTGTGGGTCAATAACTAATGTCCTATTTTTGTTATTCTGTTTTTAGTGCTTTGTTCTTTATAGGTACCAACCAAACAGATGTCTATGGAACCATGGCAAGGCCTCACCAGTTTGAGAATGAAATAAAATCATTACAGTGCTTTTATGAATGATGCAAAATGCTTTTTCTGTTTCTTGGAAGACTGAAATTGTTTAGGATTAGTAGCTCCTTTCCTGCTAAGGAGTTACCTGTGGCTCCTTGTCCTTCTCCCCTGTAAACTGTCATGATTCCCTGTGCTGATGCTGCATTTTACCAGCAATTCCTGTGGGTTGGAGAATGAGTGGCATTAATGGAAGAAAAAGTATCCAATGTACACAGCCCTTTTATGAAACTAATTTATAGCTCTCGAATGAAAGATACAACTTCATTCTAGCCCAAGAATATGGTGAGGGGGTGGGAAAGAGGAGGGGAGAAGGGCGGCTGAGTGGT
>CAUYQV010017377.1:0-14871 GCA_963574575.1 Galagoides demidoff
TCCACACCAGCATCTCTGGTTTTGGTATTTTGTGATATAGCTAATCTTACTGGAGTTAGGTGATATTTTAAAGTAGTTTTGATTTGAATTTCTCTGATGATTAAGGATGGTGAGCATTTTTTCATATATCTGTAGGCCATGCGCCAATCTGTACCCCAGAAGTGCATTAATGTACATAGTTACCATTCAATAAAAAAAAAAAAAGCATACGGATTCTCCGTTTCCCGCGGCCGTCTCATCACTTTTTACAAAAACGAGTGGCCCACTTTCAATGTAGGGTGGCTGCCCGAGGGAACATTCCACCTCCCCATTATTTGCCAAGTCAAAAGTATTGTCTATAGGGCTGACAGTAGGCACCCAGACCAGATCCCCTACATCAACGCGTGGCAAGATCTGGTTAAAGACCCCCCAACCATGGTTGAAATCCATACTCCCACCCCCTGAGAAAGGTGCCACCCAAATTCTGTCTTTATAAGAAAGACAGAAACATAAACCGAAACATACAGCTCCCCTCGTCCTTCAAGGACAGTCCCCTGAGGAGTTGTTTCCTCCCCCTTACCAACCCTCTGCAGTTCCTGCAGCAGCTCCCCTACCCTTGCCAGCTCCTGCGGCCGAGGCTGCCAGAGGGAAAGCTCAGCCATTAGGGGAGGCGGGCTTGCCCCACACGGGTGTGGCAAGCCCACCCCACACCCGGAGGCGCAGACGGCCAACCCCTGACTCCACTGTCCTCCCCCTGAGGGCCTCAGGGCTCCCACCTGATGATCAGGGCAGGTCCCCTATGCATTACTGGCCTTTTGCCACCAGTGATTTATACAACTGGAAACTAGAACTCCCAAGTTCTCTGAGAAACCCGCAGCCCTCATTGACCTATTAGACTCCATTACTCTAACCCACCTCCCTACGTGGGAGGATTGTCAGCAGTTGTTAGAGATCCTGTTTACCACTGAGGAACGGAACAGCATCTTGACCGAGGCCCGGCGGTCCGTACTCAGCCTGGACGGGTTACCCACCACTAACCAGGCTCTGATTGATGCTGCTTTCCCCTTGACTCACCCAGAATGGGACTTTAATACCCCTGAAGGTAAAGAGAGTTTCCGGGTGTACCACCAGACTCTGATGGGAGGGCTCCATAAGGCTGCCAGGAAGCCGACCAATATCAGCAAAGTAGGAAATGTGCAACAGGAAAAGACAGAGTCCCCTGCTGCTTTCCTTGAAAGAATTATGGAGGCATTCCGCACTTACACTCCCATGGACCCAGAAGCAGAAGAAAATAAGGTGACAGTTGTCATGTTCTTTGTCAACCAATCCGCCCCAGATATCAGACAGAAATTACTGAAGTTAGATAGGTTGGGAGAAAAGTCCCTTAAAGACTTGCTGGAAGTAGCTGAAAAGGTGTACAATAATAGAGAAATCCAGAAAGAAAAGAAAGAAAGATCAGCCAGGCGGCAGACCCAGGACTTAGCCAAGATTCTATTAGCCACTACGGCCAACTCCCCAAGGGAAAGAGAGAGAAGACTTAATGAGCTGGCTATAGGTGGGGAAAAGGGGAGCAGAGAAGGCACCCTTTTAGAAAGGAATCAGTGTGCTTACTGTAAGAAGATTGGACATTGGAAAAAAGAGTGCCCCCTAAGTAATCAGAGGAAGCCTGATCCCAGTCCTGAAACTGTCTGGGTTCGAAGATTAGAGCCGTCAGGGCTCGTCTCCCCTCCATGAGCCCCGGGTAACTCTCAAAGTGGAGGGGACTCTCATAACTTTCTTAGTAGACACAGGAGTACAAAATTCAGTTTTGACCCAAGACAGTGGCCCAATAGATACAAAGAAATCCTGGGTCCAAGGGGCCACTGGAATAAAACAGTATTCATGGACTATCTGAAGAACAGTGGACTTAGGTGTGGGTCGGGTATCCCACGCTTTCATGGTTATCCCTGAATGTCCTTACCCCCTCCTGGGATGTGACTTACTTAATAAGGTGGGGGCCCAAATCACCTTTAAGGACGGGGGCCTGGAGGTCACTGACCTAAAGGGACAGCCAATTCAAGTTCTCACAGTGGCCCTTCAAGATGAATATAGACTTTACAGTTCCCCCTTGAAGGGAACGGGAACCCTAACATGGAGTGGTGGCTATAGGAATTCCCAACTGCATGAGCAGAGACTAGAGGGATGGGGAATGCTTCCCATTGCCCCCCTGTGGTCATAGAACCAAAAGCTACAGCCTCGCTGGTGCGTGTGCATCAATACCCCATGCCCCAAGAGGCATGAGCTGGTATCACAGCCCACATCCGCCAATTGCTGCAAAATCAGATTTTAGTGCCATGCCAATCAGCCTGGAATACACCCTTGTTACCTGTAAAGAAACCACTGACCAGTGATTATCAGCCAGTGCAGGACCTAAAGGAAGTAAACAAAAGAGTTATGGATATTCACCCCACAGTTCCCAATCCTTATACACTGCTCAGCACCCTAAACCCAGACAAAGACTGGTACACTGTATTAGATCTAAAAGATGCCTTCTTTAGTCTCCATCTAGCTTCCCAGAGCCAGCCTCTGTTCACCTTTGAGTGGAGTGACCTAGACCAAGGACTCCACGGCCAGTTGACGTGGACCCGCCTGCCACAGGGATTCAAAAACTCACCCACCATATTCGATGAGGCCCTGAATGAAGACCTCAGTAAGTACAGACAGCTCCACCCCCAGGCCACCCTCCTCCAGTACTTAGATGACCTGCTGATTGCAGCCAGCACTAAGGAAGAATGCCTCTTAGCCACTGGAAACCTGCTAAATACTCTGGGGAGCCAAGGATACCACACTTCAGCCAAGAAGGCCCAGATATGTCAACAGTCTGTAAGTTATCTGGGGTATGTCTTAAAGGGAGCCCAATGGTGGCTCACTCAAGCCCGCAAGGAGACAGTTTTAAAAATCCCCACCCCGACCTCTGCAAGGGGGGTGCAAGAGTTCTTAGGCTCGGCTGGATTCTGCCAGCTATGGATTCTGGGGTTCACAGAGCTAGCCAAACCTCTCTATGAGGCTACCAAAGAATCATCATCCTTCCAGTGGACCCCAGAGAGGGAGGAGGCCTTTCAGAAAATCTAAAAGGCCCTCCTGTCAGCACCAGCCCTAGGCCTACCGGACATTAAAAAGCCGTTTCATCTGTATGTAGATAAATGCGGGGGCATTGCAAAGGGGGTACTGACCCAAACTTTGGGACCATGGAATAGACCAGTAGCCTATCTCTCAAAAAAACTAGACCCAGTGGAAGCAGGGTAGCCACCCTGCTTGCGTATTATCGCAGCCACTGCCCTGTTAGTCAAAGATGCTGACAAACTTACCCTAGGACAAGAATTAATCATTACTACTCCACACGCTGTGGAAGGGGTCCTAAAACAACCCCCCGACAGGTGACTAAGCAATGCCCACCTAACCCATTATCAGAGTTTACTGCTCAACCCCCCATGCATCCAGTTCCAACCCAAAGCCTCCCTGAACCCAGCAATCTTGCTACCAGATCCAGACTTAAAGGTGCCCCTCCATGAGTGCACTGACATCTTATCCCAGTGTTTCAGGATGCGCCAGGACTTAACAGACCTACCCTTCCCAGACGCTGAAGACACTTAGTTCACAGATGGGAGCAGTTTTATAAAAAATAGATGCAGGTATGCTGGGGCAGTAGTAGTATCAGAGACTGAAACCATATGGGCAGCGCCCTTGCCCTCAGGAACATCTGCACAGAGGGCTGAATTAATAGCCC
This sequence comes from Galagoides demidoff, assembly GCA_963574575.1. Taxonomy (NCBI): domain Eukaryota; kingdom Metazoa; phylum Chordata; class Mammalia; order Primates; family Galagidae; genus Galagoides; species Galagoides demidoff. The sequence goes on from CAUYQV010017377.1 coordinate 3,746, forward strand.
TGAGCAAGGCCTTAGAACTGGGGAAAGGTTGGAAGCTAAACATGTATACTGATAGCAGGTATGCATTTGCTACTGCACATATACACGGAGCCATCTATCAGGAACGGGGTCTCCTCACAGCAGAAGGAAAAACTATTAAAAATAAAGAGGAAATACAGGCCCTCTTACAAGCCTTGTGGCTCCCCTCAAAACTGACTATTATCCATTGCCCCGGGCATCAGCGGGCAAACACCCCCATAGCAAGGGGGAATCAATTAGCCGACTTGACAGCTAAGACAGTAGCTGCATCTGCCTTACCTACCCTACCAGTAGTCCTGCCTGACCCGGGACCCCCCAGTCTACCTGACAATCCTAAGTATACCCCTAAAGACCTATAATGGGTACATTGCATTCCCCAAGTGCACAGCCCAGAGAAGTACCGGGGATGGTACATTACAGCCGACCAAAAGGCCCTCCTTCCTACTAAACTTGGAGAAGAAAGAGATCCTGCATAAAATCTACTCTTCAACCCACTTAGGGGCCAGAAAAATGAAGGACCTTTTGAGACACTCTAAAATTAAAATCCAGAATCAAAATGCCAAAATTGATGCTTTAGTAGCAGCTTGAAAAGTTTGTGCTCTAACCAATTGTACCTCCAACCCAGCAAACCCAAGTACTCGACAGAGAGGTGACATGCCAGGTATGTACTAGGAAGTAGACTTTACTAAAGTAAAACCGGGAAAGTATGGTTATAAATACTTACCAGTGTTTGTAGACACCTTCTCAGAGTAAGTAGAAGCTTACCTCACCAAAAATGAAACAGCCCAGACTGTGGCAAAGAAGCTATTAGAAGAAATCATGCCTAGATATGGGTTCCCCACCCAAATAAGGTCAAATAATGGGCCAGCTTTTACTTCTCAGATAGTGCAAAGCTTAAGTAAAGCCTTAGGGACCACCTGGAAATTGCATTGTGCTTATAGACCTCAGAGTTCAAGACAGATAGAACAGATGAATAGAACTTTCAAAGACACTTTAACTAAACTCATATTGGAGTCTGGCAGGGACTGGGTGTCTCTCCTCCCCTTCGCCCTCTACAGGGCCTAGAACACCCCATATATGATAGGACTAACTCCTTTCAAAATCCTATATAGGAAGAAACCCCCCATCACCCCAAAACTCCCCAGTGTGGGAATCACAGATCCCCAGACACCTGACGAGGATATTAAAGACCTGGCTCTAACCCTAGACTGTTCCCAGGAATTTCAGGCTGAAAACTAGCAGAGACTCATTGACCTGTACTCATCAGGACCTGAGCCTGAACCCCATGCCTACAGGCCTGGAGACGCTGTGTACGTCAAGTGCCACCAGTGGGAGTCACTGGAGCCACGGTAAAAAGGACCGTACACAGTCATCTTAACAACCCCAACAGCTGTTAAAGTAGACAGCATCACCTCTTGGATCCATTACACCCACGTCAGACTGGCAGACCCATTCACTGACGCTGAGGACTACACCCCTGACTGGAAACTGTTAAAGGACCCTGACAACCCTCTGAAACTCAAACTTTGTAAGACTCAACCCCCAAAATGAGTCCCCTTCCCCTAATAGTGCTATTACTCATACCCGTGTGTGCATCATCCCCGAATTCACACCAACCCTTAAATGTAACTTAAGTAGTCATAAATGCCTTAACAGGAGCTATTACTAACCAAACCTGAGGCAAACATCCAAGAAACACATGGTTCCCTGAGCTCATAGTACATATAGATAAACTTATAGACACTTACCCTTACCCAGATCACTTCTATGTATGTCCAGGACACCTCAAGGATAAATGTGGGGGAGAAAGGGATATTTCTGTGGGCAGTGGGAATGTGTGTCTACCGGACAAATCTGGTGGGAGGCCCCAAAACAAGGGGATTACATATGGGTGCAAAGACAGAAAAACCCCCCTTATCGCCAAAAAGGGGCTCCCTGATGTGACCCAATAAGTATAACCTTCACTACTGAAGGCATGGCAGCGCAAGGGTGGGAACTAGGAAAGCAGTGGGGCCTATGTATAAACTCTCCCAAAGATGGAGCCAGAGAAAATATTTTCACCTTAAAAGTATATATACAACTCTTACTGAACAATCAAAAGTAGTAGGACCCCTCGTCCTCCCTCCCTCATCCCCAAAAGCCCCCCGCCGTATCCCAAGTACCACCCTCACATACTGGTATAGTAGGGAACTTCCCATTGCCCCTATTCCCATGACCTCCTTAACTACAGCCCATGGTCTTTTAGATGAACCCCCACTTTAAAACATCATTACTAAGGCCTACCAAGTACTAAATAAGTCTAGACCAGACCTTACTGAGTCTTGCTGGCTGTGCTACCAGGCCAGGCCCCCATACTATGAAGCAGTTGCCATGGGAGAAACCCCAACAATGGTTACTAATAGCAATGCTTGTTGATGGCAACAACAGGGGCTCCGGCTTGCCCTCCCAGCTGTCACTGGACAAGGCTTATGTGTAGGTACTCCCACCTACCAGTATGCACACCTTTGTAATAGCTCCTTCTCCTGGAATCGATCACAATACCTCCTACCCCCACATGACCTCTGGTGGGCCTGTACTACAGGCCTGACTCCCTGTCTACATGGCACAGTGTTAGATTTCACCAAAGATTTCTGTAAAGCAGTACAACCGTTCCCTCGCCTCACATATCATACTGAACAAGATATGTACTTGTCCCTAAGACAAAAACACAACCCCAGACCACGTAGAGAACCCTTCACGGCACTGACTCTAGCCATTGTCCTAGGTTTAGGAATAGGAGGGGCTGCTACTGGAACAGCAGCCTTAGCCCTACAAGATCAAAACTATAAAGCTTTAGGAGCAGCCATAGACCTAGATATAAAAAGAATAGAAAAATCTATTTCTCTACTACAAAAATCTTTAACCTCTTCATCTAAAGTTGTTTTACAAAACAGGAGGGGTCTAGATCTATTATTCCTACAGCAAGGGGGGTTATGTGCTGCCTTAGGAGAGGAATGTTGTTTTTATACAGATCACTCAGGGGTAGTAAAAGAGTCTATAAAAATAGTTAGAGAAGGACTCCAAAAATGCAAAATAGACCAGAAAAAGACCTGGTCTTAGTATAAATACTTATTCAATAAGTCCCCCTGGCTCACTACCCTCTTGTCAGCAGTTGCAGGCCCTCTCCTAATCTTACTTTTACTACTAACTCTTGGACCCTGCATTATTAATCGTTTAATTGCTTTTATTAAGACTAGAATAGGTGCTGTACACTTATTAGTTTTACGCTCCCAATATGTTCCCTTAAATCTTTTAAAAAACAATGCTCATAATTGAGCCTCCTAGGTACATAGAAAGTGGAGAATGAGAGAACCTGACCAACTCCATTTTAAGCCCCAGCTGCCATCTTAGATACTAAGTTCCCCATTCCCCAAAACCCAGGCTTTTCCCCGAAATCAAACCTCCCAGTCAGCCAATCAGAAGTGCACCTCACTCTCTTGCTTCATACTACCCCAGGCCCCCTCCCTCACCTCAGTTAGGAAAAATACCCCACCCCTCAACCTGTACCAATCCAGAACCTCCCTGTACTTCCCCATGCGCCAACCACCAATCAAAAATGTACCCCACCCTTCTTGCTTTCTGTACCCCATAAAAGTTTCCAACCCCCTGGGCTCAGGTCTCTCTCCACCTTGGCATTTGCTAGGAGAGAATCCAGGCCTGGGCTTGCTAAATAAAAGCTAGCCTCTTACTTTTTACATCAGAGTGAGTCTTGGTTCATCTCTTCATAGGCTCGGGGGCTTTAAATAAATTCTGGGCACAACACAACCATCTTATCCAAAAGGTCAGAGATATCCTAATAAAATTGTATGTCAAAAGGCAAAGGTGTTGGAGTCAACATCTCTTCTTTTTTTTATTATCATGGTAAACTATACATAACATAAAATTCGCTATTGTTGACTTTAAGAAACCATAATTATGTTCACATTGTTGTACACCCACTGCCACTATGCAACTTCAGAACTTTTTGATTTCATAAACTGAAACTCTCTACCCATTATACGACTCCTCATTTCCTCCTGCCCTATCCCCTGGTAACCACTCTTACATTTTGTGTCCATGCATTTGAATAATGTAGGTCATTCATTTGAGTGGAACCATGCAACATGTCATTTTTGTATCTGGTTTCTTTAACGTAGCATACATAATATCTTCAAGATTCATCCATGTTGTAACATGTGGCAGAATTTCCTTCCTTTTAAGGCTGAATGATAACCCACTGTATGGACAGACTACATTTTATTCATTCATTCATTCATGGATATTTGAATTGCTTCCTTCTTTTGGCTGTTGTAAATAATGCTGATGTGATCACTGATATACAAATAGCCACTCCACTTTTTGCTTTTAGTTCCATGGGTATATACCAAGAAGTAGAAACGCTGGACCATACGGTCATCTTACGTCTACTTTTTTGAGATTCATCCTTCTTTTCTAGAACTTGTCTTGCTCCCAGTGAAAATTTGCCTATATTTTACCAAGAAAGCATATATTTTTGTACACCAAAGGTATGGGGATGAAGTGATCTTTATTCCCAAATTTGTCCTATTACATATAGATAATAGTTTCATCCTTTAAAATTTAGTTCAAAGGATACATTTCCCAAGAAACCTTTCCCTGCCATTGCCAGCTTCATTAGTTACTTCTCTTTTGTATGCTTCTATAGAACCCTAGGAAGTCTCCATATTATGACTTACCAGGTTGGACTATGGAATCTCTTACTTATCTGTCTTTCCTCCATTTGACCATTGGCTCTGTCAAAACAAGGATTTTGCTTGTTTAGCCTTGCATTCTCAGCTTCTGCCATACATATCATCTAGCACATAGTGGGTTCTCAGGAAATGACAAGCTCAACATTCACTTGTTTTGCCTTTATACTCACCTCCTTGTAATAAATTATCTGTTTTTTTTACAATTGTTTTCTAGATGTGTTCCATTTAAGAGATTTCTGTACTACCAATATTTTTCTTACCCTTATATCCTTCCTAGAACATGGAGAAACATTTTGGGGACAATTTGTCCTAATCCATAAAAGCTATGTCTGGACACTTCTAAAAAGTGATCAATTAGTGACTTAGTCAAATGTAAAACATGATCATGTTAATACAACATATTTTGAGTTTCTAATTTTAAAAACCATAATATACTCTATTTTAATGAGATCCTATTTTCATGTCATCTGCCTCTCAAGCTATTAGGCTTGGGTACAAGGTTAGATTTGTTTTATTTTATATCATTAGTGAAAATGAAAGTTGACAGCTCTATTCATATTGACTGCACTAATAGGAAATTCTGGGAAAAGCAGTAACAAGGCAACCCACTCCCTACACCATGCTGCCATAAATGGCCCACATATTTAGCGTGTGTTCCTTGAGCAGTGTATAATTAAGAAACCAGTACCAGAAGAATAATTGGATAGCTTTGCATCATTCCTAAGTTAAAGTGAAAAATTCTTGGTGAGTTTCTCCATTAGTCAAATTTCTTGGAACACAATAGCCACAATATTTTCAGGGGCCACAAAGTCCCTCCAGAGAAGGAAGTCACATAGACACTGAATTCCAAGGACTTGCGGCCAGATAGAAATGAGATATAGCAGGGTGATTTACTTTGGAATACATTAATACAAACAGGCTGATTTTTTTGAGTATATAAGGTAGCATTAAATCTATATGTAGGGGTAACTAGTTACCATATAATGTTTTCTCACCAAGTATCCACACTGCATGACAGCTTCATGAGCATTTAGCAACTGGAGGAGCCTAAATCAGGGTCTTACACTCTAAAGTGGGGTATAGAAAGTGTTTCCCAAAGTGTTATACACACCTATGCTGTAGACAGTTAGTTGGTAGAAAAAGTATTAGGAAAATATCATTGGCAACAATGAGTGTTGTCCAAAATATGTGATTGAATAGAAAGTTGTAGAATCACTCTTCCTTGAACAAGAATAGTAACCCTTGATAGATATCATTCTAAGTCCTGAACCAACCCCCTTTGCTTCAGAGTCTCGCTACAAATGGAAGAGTCTGACATGTGATGTGACTAGAAGTTGGCAGTTCCTATTGTCAGGATGTGTTATGTTGGCCTTGGAAAACACTTTAATGAAAAGAAATTGATAAAGTTCCTGAAGTTTCACTCAGGAGGGAGAATTTATACTAGTACTTTGAACACAGATAATTTAACATAAAGAATTATAAATTAGGTCCAGGTGTGGTCTGTAATCCTAGCACTCTGGAAGACTGAGGTAGGTGGATTGCTTGAGCTCAGGACTTCAAGATCAGCCTGAACTAAAGGGAGACCTTGTCTCTAACAACAACAACAAAAATAGCTGGGCATTGTGCCAGGCACCTGTAATCCAAGCTACTTGGGAGTCTGAGGCAAAAGGATCTCTTGAGCCCAAGAGTTTGAGGTTGCTATGAGCTATAACGCCATAGCACTCTACCAAGGATGACAAAATGAGACTCCATCTCAAAAACTATATATTATAAATTAGGTAAAAAAAAACAGTTAATTACTAAAAGGAGTAAAAGAGAATTCCAAGGTACACAAAGGTAGCTAATACTGAAAGTACCTACCCGGGCTAGGGCTAAGAAAGCAGTGAATAAGGAAAGGACTGAGAAATTTAAAAGGAGAGTCCCTGAAAGGCTGAGATTCAGATTTCTGAAGAGAAGTAGTGGCTTCCACAGAGACAGGCGGCATTATGTGATAATGATAAAACCTAGTGGGGGCACTTACTAGAGAACTGTGAGAGCTGTAGTCGCTGTGGCGACAAAGAAGCTCTCCACAGAGGGTGCCTGCCTCTGAAGCATAAGAGCAACCTGCCGCTCCAGAGATGAAGAAAATTGCTGGAGAGAACCCACTGCTGAACTGCGAAGGTTGGTGGGACTCCACATACACCAGTCTGCTTGCTGCCAGATGGAACGTAGCGCAATGGAGGAAGGGAAAGTCTCTTCTTCCATCTCTCACCTCATGATCTTCCTCTTGTGTACTTGATTGGCAGAGCTTAACATGGACCAGGTAGAAAAGGAAAAAATGTAGTCTGCAAGGTTAACCTTCAGTATCACAAAGTAGGCAACGAAAGGTGGGTTTGGAACTAAGGGGCCATAAATTACTAAATGGCACAATGCCCAAGGGCACAGTGGGATCTCACTAAGTCCTCAGGAATGGGTAGCAGGACCATTTGGCCACACTTATTCATTAATGCTTGTTCATTCCTCAGACTTGCCTTCTCTGCCCTGTAACACTAGGTAGAAGAATTATGAAGTCTCTAGTATTTTCCAAAACAACCGGATAACTGTCAAACTACTAAATTGCCTTATGTCAATTTGTAGCACCTTAGCTCAGATCTCAGCAACTGCCGGCAAGTTGCATGAATTTGTGCCAGACATCTAACCACTCTGAGGCTTAGCGTTCACAGGTACGTAATGATGATTTATAGTAGTTCCTACCACACAGACTATATAAAAATATAATGAGAAAAGCCAATACCTGAAGCTTTACATTGTATGATTCCGTTTATGTGACATTCTTAAAAATGATATAATTGTAGAAATGAAAAACAGATTAGTGGTTCCCGGGGTTGGGATCTGGAGGAAAGTGTGTATAGATAGAACAGAGCAACATGAGAAATCCTTGTGGTGATTAAAATGTTGTCTATCTTGATTGTATCAATGTCATTATCCTGGGTTGTAATATTGTCTCATGGTTTTTCAGGATGATACTATTGGGGGAAACTGGACAAAGGATACACCAAATGTCTCCATATAATTCCTTACAACTGCATGTGAGTCTGAAGTTATCTCAACACAAAAAAGTGTAATTAAAAAAAAACTTTGGCTCTGTTAAAGACCTTGTTAAGAGAATGAAAAGATCAATATCAGATTTATAGGAAATTTATCAAATAAAGAACTTGTATCCAGAATATATAAAAAAACTCTTAAAACTTAAGATAAGAAAACGAACAACCTGACCAAAAAAATGACAAAAATATGTGAAGAGAAAATTCACAAAAGAAGACATGTGAACAGCAAATAAGCGTATGAAAAGATGCCCCAAATCATTAGTCATTAGAGAAACTAAAATCACAGTGCAAGTACATACATATGCTATATAAAAATGGCCAAAGTAAATAAACTTGATAGTACCAAATGGTCCTAAGAACACAGAGCAACAGAACACCTCATTCATTGCTGGTGGTAATGGAAAATTTCTCATCCACTCTAGAAAACAATTTGTAGTTTCTTACAAAGCTAACTATGGACTTACCATTTGACTCAGTAATCTCACTCCTGACATTTACCCAAGTGAATTGAAAATGTATGTCCATATAAAAAACATTTATGTAAACATATAGAGCAGCTTTATTCACTAGTGTCCCAAACTGGAAATAAGCAAGATATACTTCAAACAGGGAATGAATATAAAACTATGGGACATACATACAATGGAATACTATTCAACAATTTTAATAGAATGAACTATTGATTCACTCAACATGGCTGCATTTTAAATTCATTCTGCTAAGTGAAAGAAGTTAGTTTCAAATGTCATGCCAAACTATAGGGAAAACAATAAATCAAAGTTGACAGGGGTTCAGAGGGGTTAGACGGATTGACTACACAGGGACCACATAAATTAACATTTAGCATGATGGAACAGTCCTGTATCACATAGTGGTGTACACATAACACTATGCCTTTGTAAAACCCGTAGAACTCTATACTACATAGAAGAAACATAACCGTATGAATCGTTTTAATGGAAAACAACCAGGATGTTGGGGATTACAGGATCTAATGCAAATTAGGAGAGATGAAATTAACTTTAATACAATAATATGACATAACTTCACTGAAAGGGCTTGGAACAATATGGAGCTGAACAGATACAAGAGTGAATGCAAAAGGAGTTAATCCATACACAAGCTGCACTACTTAGAATTTTTTCTCTCAGAGGCATTGGTCAGCAATTCTTAAAATTTTTAAATACAGTGGAACCTCTGCAGGTTGACACTCAAGGGCCTGTAACAAACTGGCCAACATACAGGGGTGGTCAACATAAGGTACTAGGACTATTGTACTGATATTTACACGTGGCGCATGTCTGGTTTACAAATATCAGGTCAATGTAAGGTGGTGGTCAGTATAGGGAAGTGGTCAATTATGGAGGTTCTACTGTACATCGCACCTAATGGGAGCCAGATTCCTCACCATCAGAAAAAGCAGTTATAAATAAGAAAGGGAGGAAGGCTAGACTGAACGCTGCAGTGATGAATTGCAGTTGGTGTTAATACGAACTCATGTTTATTTTATTTTTTCATATATCTAAGATATACAATGTGATGTTTTTACGTGCGTATGCATGATGAAATGATTACTACAGTCCAGCAAGTTAACACAGCTATCATCTCAGTTAGTTACCTTTTTGTGGTAAAAGTACTTAAAATCTATTTTCTTAGCAAATTTGTAGGCTTATTTATCCTACATGGTTAAAACCTTGTACTCTCTGATCACCAGCTCCTCATTTTTTCCCACCCTCAGTAACCATTTTTCTACTCTCTGTTTCTGTGTATTCAATTTTTCCTATTTTGTTTGTTGGGTTGTTTGTTCAGATTTCACATGTAAGTGAGAGTATGCCCTATTTTTCTTTCTGTGTCTGGCTTATTTCACATAGTGCCCTCTCTGTTCACCCATAGTATCACAAATGGCAGGATCTCTTTTATGAAGGCTGAATAATATTCTATCGCGTGAATGTTTGTGTAACGATTTTTATCCATTCATTCATTGACACACAGACACTTGGATTGTTGCCATACCTTGGCTATTGCAAATTTCCTTACAAAGTGGTGATTTCATTTCTTTTGGGTAAATCCCTAGAGGAGGGATTGCTATGTCATATGGAAGTTCTATTTTAAATTTCTTTAGGAACCTTTATATTGTTTTCCACAAAGACTGCACCAATCTACATGTCCACAAACAGTGTACAAGGTTCCCTTCCCCCCACACTACCACCAACACTTGTCATCTCTTGTCTACTTGATAGTAGCCATTCTAACAGGTGCAAGGTGATTGTCTCACTGAGATTTTGACTTGCATTTCCCTAGTGGTTAGTGATGTTGAGCACCTTTTCATATATCTACTTACTGACCATTTGAATTTTGCCTTGGTGGAAGTGTGTCTATTCAGATCTTGGTTTCCTTAGTCTCAATGCTGTTGGTATTTTGGGCCAGATGCTTCTTCGTTGTGGGAAGCTCTCCCTATCACAGAATGTTTAGCAGCATTCCTGGCCTCTACCCACTAGATGCCAGCAGCACCTTCTCGATTAACAAAAATATCTCCAGACATTGCCAAATGTCCCTTAGGAAGTCTAAAAACACACTGTATTGAGAGCCACGGATAGATAAAGACATAAATCTAGATGCTTATGTATACATATGTTGGTATTTATACACATACTCTGCCCACTGACAGAGCATAGAAATATTAATAGCCCAGCAGCAACAAGCACAATAAGAAGCCATATATTGGTTTCCAAATATCGTTCCTATAGGAAACAGCCTTCTCCAAGACCATCCTTGAAGAAATGGCCAAATCTAGGGCTAGACCATGAAAAGTAAGAGACAACAATTGGATATTTTATAGTGTTAGAAAGTAAGGAAGTGCTTTAAAAATAATACAAAAATGATGTGTGTATGTGAAAATTACACAGGTGCCTTTCTCAAAGAGCCCCTAGTAATCAATTTGAGCAACAAAATAAGTAACACTAATATTTTACATCTCAAATAATAAAGTGCATGTCAATGAGTCCATATAAATGATTATAAATAAATAAATAAGTGGGGAGAAGGGACACATTTTCTATAAAGAATGCCAATTATTAAATACATGATGGAACATAGTAAAATGGAAAACCATCATTAGAACACTATAGTAATAATTTTTTTTCTTTTTTTTTATTAATTGATTTCTGTATACATTGATGCAAACATGGGGTACATTGTGCTGTTTCATATACAATTTGAAACACCTTCATCAAGCTGGTTAACATAACTTTCATGTCATTTGGTTGATCATTGT
>CAUYQV010017380.1:0-38117 GCA_963574575.1 Galagoides demidoff
GCGCCTGTGGTCCCAGCTACTTGGGAGGCAGAGGCAGGAGACTCGCTTGAGCCCAGGAGTTGGAGGTTGCTATGAGCTGTGATGCCATGGCACTCTACCCAGGGGGATAGCTTGAGGCTCTGTCTCAAAAAAAAAAAAAGAAGACAGCTCTACAATGCAAATTTAGACCTTGATCTCTTGTTAATTTCATATTCCAAGAGCATATGATAAATTTATCTGCCATAAACATGCCCTTTCAAAGAATCATCAACATTGCCTTGTAGGCCATCATTTTACAACCAGCGTTTATGACTATTTCATACCAGATACTCAGCCTTCTTGATATCAGAAGCCAAATGAATCTCCCATTTTGTCTATATATAAATACTATTGCTCATTATCTGATTTGATCATTTATATTTTCATTTATTCTAAAGTAATAAATACGAACAGAAGGGCAAATCTTTTAAAATAAATCATCTTGATGCCCCATTTTGCCATTATTCACGTGCAGAAAATATTGTCATTAATGAAAACAATAAAACAGAACCATTTATTAACTGTCTAATGGGAGTACTGGATACATTTTCTTATTTCAATTAAAATTTTTAAGGAAATTTTTGTTATTGAAAGAAGGAGAATGAGGAGGAGGAGTTGGAGGATGAGGACCTTCTAGGTCAGCACACTTCAGAAAGAGCCCAATTGTGCCCGTCCCCAAACCACACCTACGAGGAGCTCTCATGGTCATGGAGGACTTCCTCAATGCCCCAAGGAATCCCCAAGGATACAAAAGAGGGTGGGAAACCAAGAAGGAGAGGAGGTTACTTTGAGCTGTGATGCCACAGCACTCTACTGAAGGCAACAAAGTGAGACTCTGTCTCTAAAAATAAATAAATACAAACTGGACTAGATGGTTTGAAGCCCATTTTTCCTGATAAGTTTTTGGTTTTACTAAAACAATTACTGGTGAGTATGTGGATTTTTGTTTTATTTTATTTATTCATCTATTTCTTTTGAGACAGAGTCTCAAGCTGTTGCCCTATGTAGAGTGCTGTAGCGTCATAGCTCACAGCAACCTCCAACTCCTGGGCTTAGGCGATTGTAATTTTAAGATGATGAGTATAAGGTCTGGGGGAATCACTGGACTTCTCTAACTATGTAATCAGGGTAACACAAAGACTAAAAAGTACCTTACTATTATGATGGACTTACTAGAAAAGAGCTTAATATTTCAATATACTGGTATTAAAACATTAAAACGATTTACATGTTAACATACTTCTAGCTTTATGATGCAAAGTTTGGGCAATGATTCCCTCTAGAAAGTGACATATTTTAGGACTGGCGTCCCTTTATTGGATACACTACTCTGTATCCTCATTTATAATCTTTTCTTGCAAGCAGAGAGTATAATTTGTGAAAATTTCCCAGACCTGAAAGGTGAAAGAGGGTTTGCATTTCCCCCAGACTTCTTTTTTCACATTTTCATGAAACCTGAGAAACCGCTTTCTAGAAGTAATCTATTTTCTAATTATTTCAGTTGCAACCAGAGATATGCAAATTATATCTGCCCTTTATGAGCAGTTTCGGGTGGCATGTGCAGACTTTGGAATGACAGGATTGAATTAAAACCCCAGTGACCCTCTGCCACTCAGGTTTTCTTACCTCACAGAGCCATTTGGGGATGGGTGGTAATATATTTAACTCACCTGAAACATCAGGGCCCCTTACCTGGATAATCGCTTTTTGCCATTGGTTCTAAAAGAGTTTAAATTTGCTAACAAGATGGTGTAAACACTTTAAGATGTTAAGTGCAGAATATATCAACATGAGGCTACATTAAAATATAGATAAACCAATAGCTACATCCTTTCGGAAGAGCCAGCCTTGCATCAGGAGCAATCATCTTGTACTTACGTGATGTCCTGTGAGGGACAGAGAAGGGTAGTTCTTAAATGGTAATGGCTGCAGAAATTACTGGTATTGGCTATTCGAGGTTTTTTCTGATTCCATATAAAATGAGCAAAGTATCACAAGAATGGAGGAAAAAGTATCCAGTGTACACACCCCTATTATGAAACTAATTTATACCTTTTATATGAAAGCTATAACCAAATAGCCTAAGAATATGGGGAAGGGGGAGGGAAAACGGAGGGGGAAATAGGTGGAGGGAGGGGGATTGGAGGGATCACTTCTGAGGTTTATCTTACAGGGGTACAAGTGAATCTTTCTAAGAGTAGAATGTGAACATTTTAAAACAATATCTGAGAAAATGACATGAAGGCTGTGTTGACCAGTTTGATGGAAGTATTTCGAATTGCATGTGAAAACCCCACACTGTACCCCAGAAATACATTAATGTACATAGTTACCATTTAATAAAAATAAATAAATAAATAAATAAATAAATAAACAAACAAACAATTACAGTCTTTACAATAATCTTTGAGATAAGTCTTTTAAATCCCATCTTACAGATGTACAGAGGAGAATAACCTACCAGCATCATTCAGGAGGATCTAAATGGTAGCAAATTGGATGATGGCAATATACTAGATAAGGTTCTGAGCTCTACTGAAAAGTATTATGCTATCCAAAGACCTCTGCTTCAAATTTACTAATAAAAGGTTTGGGGTTTTCTTATAGTTTGGAAAAAAAAAAAAAAGATATTACCACAAGGTTAAGGTGACCAGATGTCCAACTTTTGGCAGGACAGTCCCAATTTTTAACAATTTGTCCTGTGTCCTGCAGCATTTTAAAAAAAGTCTCAATTTTTGGAAAGAATACACAACAAGCTAGGGAACACAGGAGAACAGGAAGGGAATATATGGTTTTTGGCTGCCATGTGGCTTTTTCACCAGGATATGAGTTTTATATTATTTTTCTTAATTTTATAATCTTAAACTTTAATAACAACAAATAATTGTTGAGAACTGATTATCAAGAACTGCTTATCAAAGTTTGCATTGTTGTCAGGCCCCGCCCTCCAGGCCCCACCCCACCCCCTCCCAATGGTGTCCCTCTTTACCAATGTTAAAATCTGGTCACCTTACACATGGTTAAAAAAAAAAAAAAAGAAATGAATACAAACTGTGTAAAATAAAAGTCACTAGGAACGTGGTATATTATTCCATTTTACTCAAGTAAAATAAAGACAAGTAAGAAAGAAACTAAAAAAGTAAAAAAAACCCTAAAATGCCCTTAAAATGAATATAGATTTAAGCATAATTTAAAAATATTCCAAATCAATGACTATTTAAGTTAAACATAATCATATTTTTTGCTTTAAATATTTAAAACTGAATTGAAGCAATTCAGTTAATTTAATATCTAAATTAACATTTACTAAATTTTTAATACTACAATACATGGTAATGTGATCTGCCTTTTCAATGAAATTACATTAGAATTTAAAGTGAGAACCTTGCCGCTTAATACTAAGCGTAGAAACAGGGAAAGATAAAATATCCTAAACAGAAAATATCCTAAAAGAAACAAAAGAAAAAAAACACATGAAAATAAAGAGATGACTACATTGTCTACTAGTTTGGGGTTTTTTTCATTCGTTTTCACACAGACTTTTGTAGCACTCACTAGGAACCAGACACTAGCCAGCAGCAAAGCATTTCACAGAATCACTTTCTATGACCTTTACAGTAACTATCAAATAGACATTGACATTACTACTGAGGCACAGAGCCGGTAGCAATTTTCTCGGGATCACATAGCAGTAAATGGTGAAGGTGGGATTCAAACCCAAGCAGGCTGATTCCAGAGTATGTGCATACAACCAACCACTCCTCTCTTTAGTAGCTCGATACATAACCACTTCTTTGCCTACATGTATTGCCCCACCTATTTTTATATCCTCAGGTTTATTGTAAACGAACAGCATATGGTATATATTACGTTACGTTACATTATGTTACATTACATTATATTACATTATACTGAACTCCAATATCAGCCAACGTAAATTGCATGCTGTTCGTTTGGGAATGTAGAATTTTCACTAAGGAAAAGGAAAAACACCTTTTATGTGAGTTCTTCCAGAGTTTATTTGGAGAAGGCAAATGAGCCAGAAACAATCATCATCAATGTTAGTATTGGATATTGTAGAAGTTATCTTTAATCTTTATAATTTTTTTTAAAGGAGTCAAGCACAGGTTGACTTTTTATGCCTGGGATTAAAGTCAACTGGTGTGTTAGATGCCATTATTATTTTTAAGTTTACTATAGATCACTCTAAAAAGCAAGACGGTAATTGCTTGATTACAATGTATAAATCACATGCTATAAAAATCCACTACTAAAAAAATAGACAAAAATAATAGCAGCAATAAAAATCTAAAATTTTCCTGCTATTATGCAAATAGGTACCTGTAACTTGGGGTAACATTTCAATGACATGATCATATATTGATTCACAAACTTTCTTTATAAAATATTTCACTTAAAATATCATTTTCTGTAATATGTGCTACCTGTAACTAGTTTTTTTAAAGTAACCCTATCTGACTTTTTCATCCATAATATTAAAAGTTTATATCTAAAACTTTTTATGTGTATATGTGTTAATTATGCAGTTTATTATACGGTAGAGCCTCTGTATGTTGACTACCCGAGGGACTGTAACAAACTGGTTAACATACAAAGGTGTCAAAGTAAGGAACTCCACCTGCTGTGCTGATAAGTACATGTGGTACATGTCTGATCTATGAAACTTAAAGAGATGGTCAATGTAGGGAAGTGGTCAACTGTGAAGGCTTTCCTGTATATAAATTTCCTTGTGCGTGTTCTTAGACACTTCACATTTAGTAGCTGAACTATTATCTTTTGTTGCAGTCCTCATTGTTCGAACAGCTGAAATGGAATTAGAAAGCTTTCTCTGCTAGGTATTTATGTAATTCTGTATTTTGTTGAGCACTGGTCATGATTAGGAACCTCAACAAATGTTAAATAACGATATTGACACTTTAACTCTAAATATACTACCTTTAAAGCTTGCATAATACGGGTACCTTTATTCATGTCAGTCTGTATTTCAAGATTTAAAAAAAAATTGTTGCTCATATATCATATGTGTGTACATGTTTACATGTGTGTGTGGTATATGTGTGTATATATTTGTCAGTACCAATCGTCTTAAGCTATTAGGAGAATTGGGCTTCTGCATTCGTTCCCTGAAGTAGTATCAAGTACCAAATACATGTATTACCTTATATACTGGAAATTATAGGGAAGCACAAAATAGTAATGCTATAATGATATTCTTAAGCGAAGAGAAATGGGACCCACCAATTGTAAACCATGCCTTATAAATAATAATGTACCATTAAGTATTTTCTGAAGATTTCCCATAAGCATAGTGTTTATAAATGCCACAATATGTAGGCATATGTACTGGAGGAACATGGGCTTAGTCTTCTTCAAGAAGATGAGCTTTGCGAAGGAGTTTAAAGAAACCTATTGACTACAGTGAGCAACACCTCTGAGGAGGTGTGACACCGTAAACGTTAGGAAAAGGGCCATGCTACTGACAGGAATTCTCACAATATTTTAAAATGATAGAAAATGAGATTTGCCTGGGTGTATATGTTAGAAGAAGAAGCTGTAATTTTGTGTCTTGGAATTAAGATAGTGCTGGAGTTAAATATTATGCTAAAAATGTAGTTTTAAATTAATACATAACAGGATGTCCAATGATGCTTGGCTGAATAAAAATATTTGATAGAAATAACAGCAACATGAAAATGGCCTTTACATGAAAAGATCCTTAGGGGTGGCCCCAAATACCAAGGGTGGAGGGTTCGAACCTGGCCCAGGCCAAACTGCATCCAGGAAAAAAAAAAAAAAAAAGCCGGGCATTGTGGCGGGTGCCTGTAGTCCCAGCTGCACTGGAGGCTTAGGCAAGAGAATCGCCAAAGTCCAGGAGTTGGAGGTTGCTGTGAGCTGTGATTCCATATCACTCTACTGAGCATGATAAAGTGAGACTCTGTCTCTAAAAATAAACAAAAATTACCCTTATAACTCTGTAAGTGATGAAAGCAGCATAAAATCAGATTCTAGGCAGATCAGATCAGAGTAGGGAGATGGCTATGTCACTGGATGGGAATCATCCATTCCTGAGATAATGAAATAATATCTATCTTGGGAGAAAAGTGGGGACAATGTATGTACACACCTCGTCGACACAGTACGGCTGCATAGAGGTTGCTTACCTTTTACATAAAAATATCCGTTGTGAGCTCCAAATTTGCATTTTTCTTTAAATTAAGAAAATTATTCTTAATTTTACGACTATATTTGTAAGAAAAAATTAGACAACAAAATTAAGAAGGCTGAATTACATAAGCCAGGCTGGGAGAATTAAGAGAATGCTAAACCACAAACTTAGTCCTAAGAGACTGGTCCATAGCGCCACCTTGTGTTGATCATCTGGTTATTCTGTTTTGTTTTCAAGACTAATTGTCCTCTTGTCAGAAGACATACAGAAATAAGTATGGAGTTATTTTGTCCTGATTTCAAATTGGTTAATTAAATTAATAAAATATGAAGGAAATAAATATTTTAAAATATTTTTTGTTCGCCTGTCAATTTGTTGTTGCTGTTGTTCACTCAGTTGCAAATTAGTGCGTTTTTCCCCGTACTAAATTGTGGTCAATTCATTGGCAACATGGAAAGAGATGTTGGGAACAGACAGAGTCCGTACTGAATCTAAGGGCAGAAATAACACTTTATAACATTACTTCTTGTTATGAAGTAATTTTCATTTTAATCAAATAATTACATGCTAAAGTCTACACATACACATTCCATTATTACATTGCAGTTAATTTCTATTGAGCAATTTCTATATTTTTATACCTATTTTTACAATAGATAGATATTTCCGGTATTTTAATCTAAAAATTTTGTGAATTCACTGTCTTGGGACTAGGAAATAGAACCTGATAAAATCTAACTTTAGCAAGTCTTTTTATTACAACTAAGCTTTATTATTTGAACTAACGGGTGATTACTGTTTCTTAACACCACTCAAATTGGATCACCTTCCATTAATCCCTGGAGAGCCAGTAGATAAGATGCTTAGGGAGAATGATTAAGAAAATAAAATACAAACCCAGTTTCTGAAGCTACTATCCAAAATGTATTCAAGGCCTATGTGTCTTTGGAAGCTCTGCACTGAGTACTTTTTCCTCCTAGAAAGTCAAAGTAGCTTTGACTTTTGGTTTTTTTCCCTATCCTCTCTTGTTTCAATGACTGATTCATTTAAGGCAAAATAAGCTTCAGTTGCCTTTTTGTAGTTTTGCTTTTCCTCCTGTTGAATGACCTTTATGTCCTTAAATATAGCATGGCATTAAATTTGAAAATAAACACAGCATATGTGATTTATTTAGAGTATTGTCTATCAATACTAGGCCTATCACTGTAATAAAACTAAAATCCCTCAGATTTAACTTATTCAAGTCAGTATAACTTTTAATTCAAAATTTAGACATACCAACATGTATCTGGAGTCTTTTTTATTGTAATTAAACTAGAGGTTTAGCATGCTAGGTTATATATATGTCATATATAATGTTTATGTATTTATAATCAAATTTAAATTTTAACATATTTTAAGTGTAGCTATAATTTATATATAACATATATGTATAATTCTACTTAAAGCTATTTCAGATCATTATGGGATGTGCTGATAATAGCATTGTGCATTCTATATTCCCAGTACTGTGGATAATGAGATTCAGTATTCAATAGTAGTTAACTAGAAGTAAATTATCTACCTAATAAAGATAATTTAGTTTCTATATAAATTTTACCACAGGCAGCCATCTTTCCTTCTAGCATCCAAGTTAAAAATTTTTTTTTCCAGGACTGGATGTGTTGGCTCGTGCCAGTAATCCTAGCACTTCGGGAGGCTGTGGCAGGAGGATTCCTTAAGGCCAGGAGTTTGAGGTTGGGTTGAGCTATGATGACACCATTGCACTCTAGTCCAGGTAACAGAGTAAGACACTGTCTCAAAAATAATGCTAATAATTTCCAGAGAGTTTTGAGTATAATACTTAAAATTTCATACTCATCTGACCGATTGAATAATATGCTTAATTATTGTTAAAGAATTTCAGCGCTTTATAAAAACACATTTTCTAAGTGACAAACAAGAGATTTGTCACTAACAATTATTCAGGATGTCATGTCTTTCCTTTTCATCACAAATGTTGTCATTCCATTGCAGAATGAATATTTTTGTCTATTTAAATTGCACTATTTTTAGAGGGAAAGCTGTTCAACAGATTAGAGAGTCTGAGCTAGCCAGTGGACAACTTAACTACACAAGTCCACTACACCTAATTATAAAAGATGACGGTTTTAAAATTTGCATAATTGCAGCCATTGGTAGGGGTCGGTAACATATTTGCATTATCTACTTATGTTCCATACCGACACTTTTAAGCACCACTTTAAAAAAAAATGAGAGAGAGACTGCTAAGTCTGATGCTTGTAGGTGTCAGAACATCATAACCTACAACACAGACAATGGCTTTTTCTACCTACACCCCTGGGTTCCAATGGCTTTCTAAAATCAATTTCAGATACTATTTCAACTTTTGAAAATAGTCTTTCTATCCACAGCTTCATGTAGCGAGAGAAATGCCTAGTGCCTTGAATCAAGTTTCAGGTACTCATTTCTGCCTTTTACAAATAATCATTCCATTTTCTATAAATCATGTTATAATAATTAATATATACAAAAATAGCATTCACACATGAAAGTGAGGTGATAGTCAAGGACAGTGGTTGAAGTACATTGTAAGAGCCTTTATACTTTGGAGGCAAAAAGAATCCCTACATCTTAGGAAAATAAGCTTTTTTTTTACTACCTACTGTTTAAACATGTAAATAATATCGGATATCATTAAATTAAAAAATGAAAAGGCATGTTAATAAATCAGTGTTGTGAAAATTTGCTAATAAAGATAATAATGATAATAGTTACCATTAATTTGGTAGCTTTTATGTACACATACGTCCAGGCACCGTTCATATATTATTTCTAATTCTTATTCCAACCCCATTAGACAGGTTTTTTACTCCTATTTTATAGAAGAACCTAAAACTCAGAGAAGTTCTATAAGTTGCCCAAGAGGTTGGAGGAATTAAACCTGAATTTAAACATACATTTTATGACTCGATGGTCCATGGTTTCCCCACTATTTCTTACTGCTCTCTTCCTCCAAAATTACAACTATATTTTATGAATAATACTTCATGGCAGAACCTTAATAATCTAGTTAATATGATAGATCATTGCTCCAACATTATTTTGCTAGTAAAGAATAGTTGTCCCCAAAATAGCACCCAGTGCATTTCATTTATTTCCTCACTTACTCAACTCCTACCGACTCCCTGCCCTGTCAAGATGCTACTGCAGTCATAATGGGAGTATTAATTAGGAAGTGAGCCGAATCTTTGAATATAAGGATTAAATAGTAAATATTTTTAGACAGTTATAAAAAAAAATGAGTGGCTGTATAGAACTTCTTTTTATAAAAATGAGTAAACAAAGTAAAATCAAATAGGAATTTAGAGAAAAATGCTTCAGTAGAGAAGGTGAAAATCCGTGTTCTGAGGCCTTCTAAATTGCTAAGGTGTATTTACCAATCAAACCAAAATACTCCTTCCCTCCACATTCCTGGGTCTGCGACTTTTATCATGTTTCCCAGTAGACTTATGTGAGGTATTAACGATGCAATATTGTGTGTATTTGAAATATGCTTTTTGGTATTAGGAGAGATGTAGGACAGAATATTCTAATTCTAATTAATACAAGAAAATGTGTTATGCTTGGCCTGCTGAATGTTTAATTGTCCTTTGAGAAATAATTTATAAAAGGAAAAAGGGAATGAAAGAAAGAAGAGGGAGGGAGAGAGGGAAGGAGAGAGAGAGAAGGAGGGAGGGAAGAAAGGAAGGAAGGAAGGAAGGAAAGAAAAGAGAAAGAAAGTGTAAGTTTTATTTTATTTCTCCCATGAGTCATGCTTTGTGGAGTAGTAGTCTGGGAGTCAAATGGTCAATTTGTTTTACTATACAATGTAACTGGAAGAGGATAATTTACTCAGTCATAATGCTGTATTTATAAAAAAGAAATAGCAGCATTTGCTTACAAATCAAATTTGACAAAATGATGTAGTTCCATTAATTAAAATTACTTGTAGTATATTGGCAATTTCCAATAATCAAAATTACCACAGGAAGTAAGGTTGCGTCAGCTGGCTCCTGAGGCATCTATTTACCTCACACTTCCAGTAAATATATAACAGACCTTTTTTACTCGCGTTGCTCAGATTCCGTTCAGCTTCTGCTATCCTGAGGTAACTTCTAAGCTTGGCATTTTCCGTAACTTAATTCTTCATCATTTCCAGGAAAGAGGGGTATCAATAACCTTCTGGTATTATTTAACTCTTTTATAAATAGTATAAATCATTTCATCATTTTTAGCTTTTTCTATCATATAAATAAAAAAAAATAACCTGACTTTTCCTTATATAAAAATAGAACATTACCACCCAATAAAATACAATCTATGCTCATATTTCTCGAAGTGAGTATCAAAAACGTGTGTGTGTGTGTGTGTGTTTGGCACAGGTGTGTGTGTGTGTGTTTGGCACAGGTGCACGTGTGTGTGTTTGGCACAGGTGTGTGTGCAGTGTGTTTACTGTCACGTCCTCATCTTAATGACAGTGATGGTGTGCAGTCCTGCAGGACTCTTTCTTTCTCACTGCAGATTCTGAATTGCTGGTTTTTGAACTCTAGCGAATTGGGTGACAGTGTGGCTGATCCACTTTATCCCTGCTCTGTCTGGGCCTGGTCTTGCTCTCTGAGGCACCACTTCCCTGTTTCCAGTGACTTCAGGGAAAGGTTCATTAGCCTGATCTCTCCGTCTTTTTTCTTCCTCCCCTTTCTTCTCTCCTCTCCACACTGGACTCTGGGGCTCTTTATTCCTCAGGTCCCCTGTAGGTTAAGCCTAAGCTCTTGTCCTCTCTTCTCTTTAACTCACAGTCAGCCTTGGCATCTGTATTCAGTAACCCTCCACATGAATAAATAAAAGCAGGTACCAGCCTCCCAAATCTCCAGGTCTGGCCGGACAAACAGCTTGAGACACAGCTCCTGCCACAGTTTCATGTCACCTTGGAGCAAAAACTCCCCAATGCCATTGAGATGAATTTGATGGTAACTGTAATTCCCCAGCGTTTAAGCTTGCTAGATCCTACAAACCCTATTCATAACCTACAAATATTTGACATCTAAAGAAAGGTAAATTGGTACCTAAATGACACATTAAGGTAGAAGGAATGGACATTCTCGTGGGTAGGGTAATTAAGGGTTTCTGTGGAGATCTTTCTGCTTTTTGGAGGGTCTGAGCTGGTTTGCGTAGTTGCATAGGTAATTTGCATTTGCCAAAAGTTAGTATTCAGTATTCCTCGCTCTGTATACCCATGATTCTTGTTCTTGATAGACATTTTACATTTTTCAAAAAGTGTGCTCCTTAGAAGTGATTCCAAAATGATTATTGTTTGAAAACAAACCGCCCCAATTTTGTGAAGTTTTGGTTTTGCTTTTGCTTTTATACATGAGATTGACACAAAGTTACACTATTCGTATTAGTTCACAAAACATTATCACCCCTGGTATACGTAAATTCTCTCTATTGGTGAATTCGTTGGTTGTTCAGTTTGTCGCTGTTCCCCAACTCCACTTAACCACTCCCAGAATGGGCCACCATGTGAATGTGGAGCTTTTAGCTTTTGATTATATTGTATTCTTATAAAATTGATGTTGTTTTTATGTGCATTTATTCTAACAAATGACATTCCTCTGTAACCTTCTGTTTCTTACTTTTACCTACTGTGTTTTAGTGCTCATCCTTGTTTCAGGTGTACGATTTGTTCTGGTCTAACTGCAGTTGATGCTTATGGCATGTTCCTACCACATTTTGCCTCATAGAGGTCTGAGCTTCACTTCTGAGTAAAGAAAAACAAACAAATATCCTAAATTTGCTTTTTCCTTTTTGTTTGCTCTTGGACTTTTTAAAAATGTGCTGTGCGAAGGGGATGTAATAATGTAAGTAATTTAAGGCTGGAAAGAAAACGGGAAAGGATATGATCAGAATTATGAGTCATTTGGAAATAACAGGATCAAGGCTTAAGTGTTCTAGGTTTCATGGGGTAGAGCAGTAACAGCAGCAGGTTTTCATCTGTTCAGAGTTCCTGGGTGCCAATCTTGACCCACCTACTTACCAACTCTATAACCTTAGGTAAGTTAAATTTCTTCTAATTCACAAAAGTGGTATTGGACCACAGGACTCATTCAGTTCCCTCATTGGTAATAGGGATATAAAAATGATACGACTTTTGTCAATACGGATAGGCTAGACTGTGTTGCTATATCAGCCACCACCCCCAAATCTCAAAGGCTTAAAACCACAGATTTTTCTTGCTTCTGTTACATGTCCATCCTATTTCATTGGAGGACATGGACATCTCTGCTCCATGATTTTATTCTCCCTTCACAGCCCCGATTCATGGCATGATCACCCCAGAGATTTCCAATTGCTGAGACAGAGAGGAAAGTGAGTCTGGAGACTCAAGCCCCTGGAAACAACCATACTTCCATTTACAAGTTCTTAGCTGTCTTGGTCATATGACCCTACTCAACACCAGGAAGCCAAAAGGGAGGTCACACTAAGCGCCCAAGACTTGAAGAATCTGAAATATTGAGTGAATATCTGTAATGACTACCACATCATTGTAAATATTATGGGGTTTATTCTTTATTGTGTGGTTAGTACAATATGCAAAGGAGACACGAGTAGAATATTAGCCATTATTTTACAGTCCTTAGTAAGACATAAAAGACCTTTCCTGCTTTCCCAACACTCTCCACTTAAATGCTATGCTCTATTACTTCCTAATCGCCTTCTCACCCCTTCCCCCATATACCACAGACATATAAGCCAACACTTCCTTCACGCTTCAGGTGAGTGATACCTTGTGGTAGTACCTTGATTCTACTTCTTTCAGAATGCCTAAGCACTGACTCCTTGCCTATCCTGCCACTGTAACTACTTCTTATCTTTGCAAGTCCTACTAGTCTTTTTTTTTTTTTTAAGTAGAGTCTCTCTTTGTCACTCTTGGTAGAGTGCTGTGACATCGTAGCTCACAGCAACATCAAACTCTTGGGCTCAAGCGATTCTCTTGCCTCAACTTGTCAAGTAGGTAGGATTACAGACACTGGCCACCATGCCCAGCTATTTTTAGGGACAAAATCTCATTCTTGCTTAGGCTGGTCTTGAACCTATGACCTCAGGCAATCCTGCCTCAGGCTCCCAAATGCTAAGATTACTAGTGTGAGCCATGGTGCCCAACCCAGTCATACTAGTCTTGATGACAATTGGTTCATAGATGTTTTTACTGTGACTTTATTTTTGTGCTTTATCATACAAGTAAAATTGTTGTTCAAGCTAGCACTTTTTTAAATTGAAAGGAAAGCAATAATTAAAAGCTGGAACTTTCTCAGGGAAACTGAGAGTCACACTACTTTGTCCATTTCAGCAACAAATTAATGGGCTCCTTTAATAGTTTCCTATGACCCTCCCCTACTCTTTAATCAACAGAGTGGCAGCTCACCAGCCCAGGCCTAGTCTTGAAGATTTTGTTATTTTTTCAGACTCTTCAAACACACTTTTCTTGGGCTCCCTTTCCCTACTTCCTCCTACCTCCAGACAAAGTAAGTTCTTCCTTTGTGTTCCCAAAATAGTGGGGATAGACTTCAAGATGCATGAAAACTATTTCCATGTCTATCTCAGTCATAAAGAGATGAGGTCTTTGAACACAGGGATCTCATTTCATTTGTCTTTGTATCCTCAAGAACATGTAGACTCGTGACACATGGTGAGCAATCAATGTTTGTTGCATGGATGAATGCAAGCCTAGAAATGTAATACCTTAATTAAGGGACCAAATCTTTAGTGGGCTGGAAAGTGGGTCCTTCAACATTGTGGCAGGACAGCTGGAGATAGATTTTGAGGTAAAAGGTATTTCAGTATTGTCCTAAGCTTTCATGTTGATCCACTAATTTTCTTGTTTACATTTGAATCCTGTTCCTAATCAATTCTTTGCATCTATAGTTTATCAGCTTTACAGTATGCTAATACTACCTTTATAGGATAATGTTGGATGTTCTGAAACTATAGCATTTTAATGATATTATTAGTAATTATATAAATATTTAGAGGACTTAAGATCCTATAAGTGGCTGGTATTTTTTTAATTAAAAAAAAACAAGGCCCCAACCTCACCCCACCACTGACAGAATTTAGTGGTCTTCCTAAAAGGCCTTTCCCAAAAAAGCTAGTGACAAAACTTTTTAAAAGGCCAAAATTTACAAGATAATGCCAGAGCCTCTATAACTCTCACTGGGATCCTTTTTCTGTTTTGTTTCCTTTTTCTTTCCCCAGTACCCAGAGCTTTTCTAGAGCCTTCTAAAGGTCTTCTCTAACTCTAGTTTCCAAAATTTCTAATCTTTTTTCTTGCCTTCCTCTTCCTAAAAGAAAACAAGAAAAGAAAGCTATAATTTTGCAATCTCCAACTTAAATGGCACATACTCCTTCCCCTCTATTTTCAGGTTTTTCAGTTTTGCCTGAACTTACCTTTTATATGTGCAATAGGCTTTCAAAACCTTGAAAACAACTTTCATTTGATATTTATATTTATTCTTCCTAGTATCACTTAAACTCCTGCAAACTGTAGTTACTGGCTTCTAAAATTTAATGCATTAAATTTAACTTAATTAATGACTGTATAATTTATTACTTTAGAGGTCCAACTCTGACCAATAGATAATTTTTAAAACTGTGGAATTGTGGAGGTGGATTGGACTTTCACGAGGTATTTTTCATTTCTAAAGTGATCACACTGAGGTTCATTCATATTTGCAGGTGATGGACACTCCTTATTTCTTTATTTCATTTTCTTTCTCTACATTACTAGTTCTGGAAAGCAATAATCAAATATGCCTCATAGAATATTAAAAATGTTTTGCAAGATAATACAATGATCATGAACAGATAATTGTTAATATTGGTTGAAGCTAAAATCTCTAATAATCCTACTACATGGCGATGCATAATGACTATAACAGTGACATCTGGTGGCTCACAGAGAGTGGTACATTATTCCATCAGCCTAAATGTATTTCTAGTTTAGTTAGACAATTGCCTTTGTCCTTGTAAATTGGTCCCAGTCATTTAGGTATTTGCTTTATTCCTTACTGAAAAAAATTTATATTACATATTTTGTTCTCTAATATGTACAGGTCTTAAATTCATATTTTCAATTAGTAAAAGAAGTAAAAGTAATTTCACTTACTAAATTGCAGACCTGAGCTCCTCTCATGACTGAAAGCCGGGGTTGGGGGGAGGTGACAGAATGCCTTTTTTAGCACCTGTAATCCTTACCACTTTAACTCTGAACTCAATTCAACCTAAACAGCACTGACCTCTTAGAATGTATGAGGAGTGTCTGAAAAGTAACCTGCCATGTAAATACAGACAATAGGGCCATATATTGCTGGATGCTTTCTGGACAACTCTCATATATCCCGTAAGCCATGCTTTGTACTGGGGTGAAAATCATTGTGATGGAAAAAAGACCAAAAAACTAGAATATTGGAGTTCCACACCAACTCTGCCACTACTGAGTTGTGTGACCCTGAATCAGTCATTTAATTCCTTGGGCCCTAATTTTCTCTCATCTGAAAGATTTAGACTTGATCTCCTCCACCTTGAAAATTCTTAATGATAGAGAATTAATAGACAGTGATGGTTAATTACAATGATACAGTTCTCCTCTGATATTTGGTTTTAGGTACACAGAAGATAGCTATTTTAAAAAATGATAATAAGGCTTCTTTAAATTCATATTCAGAATTCATATAGCATCCATCACCAAAGCACCCAATGGGATAACTCCAGATTCCCAGGACCACTGGCAAGGAGCCAAAGCTATTAAAGTCACAATAGTGAATAAATTAGAAACAGCTTAGGCTCAGTTCCTTACCCTCAAGAATTGACTAAATGTACCTGCTGCTCTATCCCCATTCAGCGATTTACAAAGCCCGTTAGAGACTAGATTCATTAGAATCATCTGGACATGTGTTACATGTCTCTCATGCTCCCTCCTAAACCTATGGAAAGGAGATGACTGAAATCCACATTGTTAATAAGCTCTCCTGGTGTTAATGATGGTTATCCTGGTTTGGATATCACTTACTATCCCAACTCAGAAGACACATAGATCCAGACAGAAAAAGATATACTGGTACCATCAAGCTGATGAAAGGTAAAGTCTTTTTAATCAGGACTTACAAACTCAAGTGTCTACAGGGCCCACACAAGTAACTTAAATTAAAAAAATTGGCCAAGTAGGAATTAAGGGGAGCTCACGAGAGCATGCCCCATGCAAAGTAGGTAGCCTTTAATTAGCTGTAGTGGTTGTTGCCAGAAGGGGAAGCTTCCCAGGGTTGCCCTGTGCTTTGTAAAATGAAGATGAAAATAGGAATCTTATGTGAAATCTCCAATTTGTAGGAGTTGGAACCAATTCAATGCAAACTAAATGAAACACATTTGTGGGCTTCAAGTTTTTGTTCTCTATTTTAGATCCAATTCTTATCTGTGCCCTCTAAATCACGCTTTTCTCTTTTTTGGCACCACTGAATTTTTCAGCATGATGCATTTAACTAGCTATGTAAACCTATAGGCCACCCTATAGAGAACGGCCATTACGTCTTTTCTGTTGTTATATGCTTTCAAATTCTTATAAATTTCTAAAACTTTGTCCCTTCCATAAAGCATTT
Source organism: Galagoides demidoff (assembly GCA_963574575.1). Lineage (NCBI taxonomy): Eukaryota > Metazoa > Chordata > Mammalia > Primates > Galagidae > Galagoides > Galagoides demidoff. The sequence goes on from CAUYQV010017380.1 coordinate 16,897, forward strand.
TGGAGCTTTACTCTCCAAATACCTGCAAACATATTCTTCACAGGCACTACATATTTTTCCACTTTCATTTATTTAACAAATGTTATTATAGATATTATTCCTCTTCAGACGGCCATAACTAGTCAGGGCTTTAACTTAAATCAGGGGAGATAAACAATTGTTTCAAATAATAATTTTTGTTAATGACTAACTGTGTTATATACAATTATCTATTACATATCATTTAAGTGTAGAAAACTCACTATTATATCATTATTGACTGCCTTTATATTTGCCTAAAATTACTCTGTTTAAAGGCAACTACTATGTGCATCTCTCTTTATGATAGAGTCAGAATTTATAAAAATAAAAATAACCATTTCCCAATAAGAAAGTAGAAAAGACTCCATACTGTGAGGTATTATTCCTGAGCCTCAATCCTAAGGAAAGAAAAAGACTCTAAGAGACATGGAAATGCAGAGAAATTTAAATAGAAAGCCAGAAACTTTTCATAAAGTGCATACTATATCTTATACTACAAAGGAACTTTAATAACTAGCCAAAAGTAGTTAGCCAACAGATCAGCGATGGTTTTTGGTATTTAGTAGTTTATTTTTCGCCATCGTAAGTAATAGAATTATGCTTCCAGGTGATGGGAAAATATCTCAAAGTCCTTGCATGAAAAACAAAGGAAAATAAAAGCATATTACTCTGAAAGAAGATCCACAATAATAGTATAAAGTTTGAGGCACAGCAAAGCACTATTAATCATCTCCATGTACTCAAATTGGTCATTTCAAGGAACCTAGAGATTTATCATAACCTGGAATACATCCAAAGCCACTATTTCTGAATATATGACATATCACCAGGACTCATATCATTGTAAAATGATATGACTCAATTAATTTAAATGAAGATAAAAGATATCTAAATTTTATGTCCTATAATAAGCATCACTTATATGACACATTAGGAGAATTTATGGAAGTCGATGATTTATTGAACATTAGCTATGATCATGGCCTTATATGAGATATTGAAGAAAGAATAAAAATAAACACAAGAGATCATCTCCACTCTAGGATTGCTTAAAATCTATTTAGTGAATACAAATAAAGTATTCATATAAGAACACTTCAGAACAAGATGAGATTTTGAATAAATTGTGTGTTTTAATGAGAATTTGGTCCATTGAGTTTTAAAGAAGCAAAAAAATCATAGAAGAGAGGCAATAGCTAGGAAAATTATATATGCTATTTTAATTTGTCAGCTTAGCTAACAAGCTTGGGGTCTTCTGAGTTACTCAGTCATTTATTCATTCAACAAACATTTGTTGAGTGCTACTCTGCTTTTTTATTAGAAAGCAACACATTCATGTGGCTCAAAAATAAAAATACATAATAAGAAGTCTCACTATTGTTCATCCCCATCTCCTCTCATATTTCTCATCCTTCTAGTTTATTTAGGCAAATGTAAGGAAATATTAATGTGATTAGCTATTTTTAGCCCTTTTGATGTACAAAAGGTAGCATACTATCTTTACTAGTCTTTACACTTCTCGTATTAAAAGACTTCCCTATAAAAACTGAGTGGTATTCCACTTCATGATCGTACCATTGTTTAACCCAACCCCTACAGATGAATATAAGTTGTTTCAATTTCTTACTGATATCCACAGTATTAATTAACCTTGTTGTAAAGACAGTCTTGTAGGTATGTGTTCATATTCCTTGTCTTTTCTTACCAAACTCCCAGAGTAGGTTCTGATATACTAATGATACTTATGTAAATTCTTATTGATTCAGGGAAAAAGAGGATTGGGGATGAGAATGTGGGGCATAAGTAGGGTGACCAGACGTCCCGCTTTTGAACAATTTGTCCCGCATCCCACGTGTTTTAAAAAAGTCCCGATTTGGGGAAAGAATGCACAAACAGGCGGGAGAACAGGAAGGGAATATATGGTTTTTTGGCTGCCATGTGACTATTTCAACAGAATATGAGTTTTATATTATTTTTGTTAATTTTGTAATGTTAAACTGTAATAATAACAAATAATTGTTGAGAAGTGATTATCGAGAACTGCTTATCAAAGTTTGCATTGTTGTCAGGCCCTGCGCTGCCCTGCCCCCGCACCCCCTGCATGTTGTCCCGCTTTACAAATGTTAAAATCTGGTCACCCTAGGCACAAAGCAAGTAAGAGAGAACAGGGGAGGCCCTACAAGAAAAAGGGATGAGAGCAGGCAGGCCCTTCTGCATGCTGATGACTGGAGACCTGAGAATCCCTTCCTTCTCACAGGATGATCATCAAACTATAAAAACTAAAAACTTCACCTTGTTTATCTGTAAAATATAAATAAAAATAACAAAAAGGAATGAATAATATAAAATTTGGGAGAGGTATTCATTGCTTAAGAAATCCTAAACAAACACAAATACACACCCAAATACATATAAATGCATATACAACATATATTAATAAAAATCCTATATCACACATAATTCCGTATTTATGTGTCTATATGGAGAAAGAGAGAAAGAAATTTTTAACTTTGGTATTGGTGCTCTTGGTGACAACCCCTAATATAAATCACAGCATGGATTATTCTTCATTTCCTTTGAAGCAATTTTAAGAAATGCCAATGCAGCTAATCTTAAGAGAGAGATGGCATCCTTTGGCTGTCCATACCCTCCACTGGAATTTTTTTTTATTAGTAATAACTATCTTTTCTATCTTAATCTCTTGTTGGTTGTGGATCATTACACAGTCAAATCGTTAACTGAATCATGTCATGTCCCATGGAGTTTTATCATGTTTAAATTTTCAAAACTTGACTTCATGTAGGAAAATGAAAGGTATTAAAAAAAAAAAAAAAAAAGCCTGAGTTCTTCCCAACCTCTGACAGCTTGAAAGGAACTCCAACAGAGAAACAGAAGTAAAATGAAAACTCCTGGAGCCTTAGCCCGCCCATACAAGACTCTAATTGGCAGCCTTCATAGGGGATTTGTCTGTCATTCAAGTACTATATACTCTATGTCTTGATTTACTTTGAAAACAGACATTATCCGATATTTTAATTTGTCTTAAAATTAAAATAACTTCAGTTTGATATTTTACAAAAGTTTTCATTTAATGTGTGCATGTATGTTAACACATACTTGTTCCATATTTTATTACCTTCTACTAGAACTCTTCTTTAAATACCTACTGTAGACCCCAGTTCTGCAAATGAGATCATGTCATGATGTTTTAATTCATGGCTCATTTAGTAAGTTTATTTTCAAAATTCCTCTCCCTAACCATGAACTATTTTCAAAGATCTTCTATGCAATATGGGTACGTAATAGAACAGACCTGACATACATTTTTGAAAACTTGTAAGATTCTTTGCTAATTAATAAAAAAAAAAAAAAAGAATGCTGCTGCTTCTGAAGATCTTTGGAACTTTATCTGATTTTAGCATCCTGTACCCTTGTGAGGGATCAGTATTATTTTGAAGAATATGTGACTTCTGAAGGCTCAGAGTCAAAATAGAGCCAGTGAATCTTGACTCTCAATTTGTGTCTCTAGCTAACCACATTAACTGGACCATTTTCATTCATCTGTGTATTATTAATAACATAATATCCTGTGACACAACAGAGTAATCACCTCTCTGGAGAATTACCTTAGAGTTACGTGGTACACATTTTAAAAGAACACATTATGTGCATATATATATATAACTTATGGACTGTCTTATAATTAAGTAATTGCTAGATAATTGCTAGGTAAAGGTTTTCACTTCTAATAGTCTTAATTTTATAAATGGGTATGAAGCACTTAGAACAATAATACATATTAAATTTACACATTAGTTTTTTTAAGAAATTCCTTTTATCTCGTAGGTAGATAGCTCATGAAAAGAGAGATGATTTTCATATCCTGTGTTTGTTTTAGATTTGGGGAAGCTGAGGTATGGACTGAATAAGTCACTGCTTCTCTATCAAAAACAAATTAGTATTAAACAGAACTGTAAATGCAAGCTATCCAACTTTAAATCAAGATCAGTTAATTCTCAATTTGTATGACTTTTGGTTAATACTGTTAGGTATTCAGTACTATGCTAATGTCACCACATTTTACTACATTTCAAACTCTCTCCTTGAGGCGCTGCTGGGGCTCTTTCATTCTTTCTTTCCCTCTCCCTCTCTTTTTTTTTTTTTTTTTTTTTTTGAGACAGAGCCTCAAGCTCTCACCCTGGGTAGAGTGCTGTGGCATCACAGCTCACAGCAACCTCTAGCTTCTGGGTTCAAGCGATTCTCCTGCCTCCACCTCTCAAGTAGCTGGGACTACAGACACCACAACGCCTGGCTATTTTGGGGTTGCAGCTGTCATTGTCGTTTGGCCGGCCCTGGCTGGATTCGAACCTGCCAGCTCAGGTGTATGTGGCTGGCACCTTAGCCACTTGAGCCATAGGCACCGAGCCTCTTTCTCTCTTTTTAATTTCATCTGAAAGCTTTGAATGAAGCTTTTACTCCGTGGTTTTCTTGAACTTCTTTTCTTTCTGTCACAGACATCCATGGTTAATTATAGCTTATACAAAGCTCATTCCACCACATGCAGCACTAGCTTAACTTCACTGCTGAGACCCATTTACCTTTTAGTCATTTACTTATTGACAGCTGACATTCAACATGTTCTAAGCTCTCCTTAGCTTTTTACTTCTTCTTCTTCTTCTTCTTTTTATTCAGCATTTCACTCAGTCAATCTGAGGTTGAGTGTCATGGCATCATAGCCCACAGCAACCTCATACTCTTGGGCTCAAGTGTACCTCTTGCCTCAGTCTCCAAAGTAGCTGGGACTTCAGGTGCCTGCCATAACACCTGGCTAGATTTTCTATTTTCAGTAGACATGGGGTGGAGGTTTCACTCTTGCTTAGGCTGGTCTCGAACTGAACTCAGGCAATCCACCCAAATCAGCCTCCCAGAGTGCTAGGATTACAGGCGCGAGCCACCATGCGCATGGCTTTTTACTTCTAAAGGCATGAAGCCTTTACATCCTCAGCACCAACTCTGTGATTCAATATGCATAAACAGCCTTTTCTTTCCCAGATTGTCTTATAACTACACCTTTATGTCTCTTTATTCCAGCTAGGTTACAAGTTCGTTGTGAACAGGGTCTGACTCATCTTTGTCACCCTACTGCACAGCACAGTATAACACCTGGCAGATGCTCACTAAGGTTTTGGTGAATGAATGAATGAATGATCAGTCATTGAGTAAAGTCCTGGTAAACTTTCAAGGTACATGAGTTGGAAGAAGATCTAAAAAGCTGCCAGAGAATAAAGCGTTACAATCCATTATGGCAATATAATGAAACACCATTGTAACATGTGTCATTATTATGTGGTTTGGGGATGATTTTTAATAAAATTATATTCTCTTGATGGTATGACTTTCACAGTAGGTATAAGTTTCTTAAAGTCAGTCTTATAAAGGGATACTATTTTATTAAAGTTTATGTCACTAAAGTGATAGGTATTTATAATTATGAAGGAAATACAATGGAGACAAAAGTATTTCCAATCAGATGGAATTTGATTATCCTTTAATGCTAGATGGGAGGCTCACGACCCGGGCCTAATGGGCCCTTTGCAAGTTGTAGTGGACAATTAAGCAACTCAGCAGTGAAACTGACATTGAGGAGCAGATTTTGCCTGCCAGCCGCTCTCAGGGTGTGGATTTCACTGGATCATGTTCTGAAAGGTCAGGACTGGCCAGATGACCAGTCCAGAACTGCAGATGGCAATGTGGTCACCTGACTACTCTGGGGCTCCCCAACCTGCTGCATAGGCTCAAGTTCACTGAAAGGTCATGGCAGGCCCTGTGTCATGACTCAGGACTACTATAGTTTCTGGGTACTCTCTTTTATTTTATATGGGATAAAATAATACTTTTTGGTCTCCCAACCAGGGGATAAAAGAATGACAGTATGATAAGTATCAGCATTGCAAGATAGCAGTTTACCCGTAGGGAACAACTGAACATGAGGCATCTTTCTTCAGAAGAATATTCACATTCTATAAATGAAACAGCATTTACCTACTCACCAGAAACTTAGGGGATATATACCAGCGCTGAAGTCCACCCTCACCAATTGCAGGCTGTATGTCCTTGAGCAGGACATGTCATCTTGAACCTCAGTTTTCCTTCCAGCTATAAACTGGAGAAAATAATGTTGTGCTTATCCGGTTCTATCAACCGCAGAGAGTTAAGAAACACATTGGCAAACTGGTGATATACAAAAACTATCCATTTTCTTTCTGAATGAATGAATGTTTTCCAGAGATAAGAGTAGAATTTTTTTTGTTGTTATTTTTAAGTCATGCTTTAGACTTAGTGAGTAGGTGAAATTTTATATATTGGTCCTTACTACCTTTAAAAAGTTCTAAAAAAAGAATAAGATGACCTAAAAAAAAAAATCTCTGGTTAATAATTCCCTTGCTCAAATTTTTCCCACTGTAGAAGAACAATGAGAATCACTTTAACTTTGAATATTTTAACTACTAACTCAGGGTCAGAAATAAAGAATATTTGCTTAAACATGGCTTGGGAATATTGCATTATTCATTCTCAGACCGCATTTTAAAAATATATTGACAATAGCATGAATTAGAGACATCCGTACCAAAATTAGAAGTGGATAGAGATTGGACACAGTATTAAAATACAATTGTATACAAGATATCGTCAAATAATACCACTCCAGTTCTGCTATGCTTTGACAAGACAAGTTAGTTGTACTATAACCTCCGTGGGGTGTTTCATTTGTCCAGAGGCTGGGCCTCTTTGGACATTACTCACTCAAGGTAATTAGAGTGAGATTATGCTCAGAATAGGAAGTATTCACCTGTATAAAAAAAGAGTAAACACTGGGCTCACAGGCGATTTCCGAAATCTTAAGCAATGAGGTTTTGGGGAAAAAGACTCTTAAGAATAATCAGAAATGGACTACAGATCTGGTAAACCCATGCAAATCCTAAATGACCCTTCACAAAGATTCTGCAGAATTTGTGCATAAAGATTGTGAAGAGTTACTCTTGGAGGTCAAATTTTAACTTGTTTTAAACTGCAATGCCCTAAAGAAGGGGTGAAGATGTTTAAAACGTAGGACAAATGTGAAAGATAATTCTTAATCTATAGATTTGAGAGAATTATCACCAAACTGAAGTCAAATTTGCCTTGGTGCTTTTTAATTTTGCTCAATTTTATTTCTCCACGCTGCTTCAGCTTAGAAGACATAGGCATCTGTCAGCAGCTAATCCAGTCTTCTTTCAAAGTTCTCGGGAAAAACCACCAAGAACTCAATGGACAAGAGGGCAGATGCACAGTCCTTCAAGCCTCTGGTTGTCTTAGCTGGGCCTCAGGTCCTGAGAAATTGAGAAAATGCTGATCTGCATGGTTGATGAAGATCAAAGGGAAAGGCCGAGTGCCCTGTTATCTGTGCTTGTGCCCCTGTAAACAGCTTTGGAATCTTGGAGCAGAAGCAAGTGGATAATAAATAGTTGTCTCCTAGAAACTATAAAGTCGGAATTTCTACTTTGTTTTTGTGAAAACTTGAGAGCAAAGTAAATTTTGTAGCATAAAGGAAAGGAATACAGACTTTAATATAGAAACATACAGCTGTTGTTTTTCTTTAAGGGTTCCCTTCAGCATGTGGGGAGTCAGCATTCTGAGTAGCTACTGTAGTGTGTGTAGCACCTGCTAGGCTGTTGGTTTCTAAAAATGATGTCCGTACATAGTTGCTAAAATGTTCCTCTTTTTGTGTCTCCTACCTGGGTGGGATTTGGTTTCAGGAACCTGGATGCCCCTGTTTTCTGACCAGCCATATCCTTCAATATGGTTCTAATATTGATAGCTCAGCACTAAGCCACTGTTTTTGCCTTCATAATTGTCCCCAATACCTCCATCACCACCAACTCATGCTGCCAGGACTTATGTACTTATGTTGGGGCATCTGGTAGGGACAATCTGTACTCCCTAACTCTTAACCTGTTTTATACTTTGCATCTCAGGGGCAACTTCAAATAGAAAAGATGTGCTCTTATGTGCTGAGTGTCACTCTGGAAGTGTCTAAAACGTATTCAAATCTGTCACTTCCTCCCTCTCTGAAGCCAATTCTCTCTCTCTCTCTCTCTCTCTCTCTCTTTCTCTTCCCTTCTACCCCACTCCTTTTCCCCCTTAGCTTGGGTGTCTGCACAGTCCCACAAGGCAAGCTGCCTTACAGGGTCAAGCTGTCCTTTCATAGTGGGAAAAAGCTGATGAAAATCCTTCAAACGGAGGTGTTAAGAGCTTAATGATGAACACTCCCTTGAGTATCTTCATTTTAAAAGAGATTGCCTGGAGACATTATTGATTTACTCAGAGAAATGGATTTCTAATCCTGGAATTTCATCAGGAGAAGGAAAAGAAATTTACTTGGTGGGGATAGAGGGTTTTTTTGTTTGTTTGTTTGGTTGGTTGGTTTGGTTTGGGTTTGTAACTTCAGAAATTAAACAGAAGCAGCCACCTAATTTGTCCTTTAAGGAAGTGGCTCAGATTATGGCATAGCCTTTGACTATGTGGTGATAACCTTTGATAGAGAACAGGAAGGAGAGGAGAAAGGGAAGAGGCAGAAGAAAAACTAGAGGTATATAGTAAGTTTCACTTTACAGTGATCAAAAGGGAACAGAGAAGTTCACAATGCCTACCCTTGTGAGCAACTGTGCTTCTCAACAATGTTTGGATTAATTCAGCATAGTTCTTTAACTGTGGAGTTTGGCAACTGACCTAGATTAAAATTAATACCTATCGGTGGCACAAAATAAATTTTTTTAAAAAGCTATATAAGCTTCAGAATTACACTAATCAACTATAGCATCCTTTCCTTGAATGTACTTCCTTAAGTCTTGAGATTTTTGAAAATCTCATCTGCTAGAGATTAGGACTCAAAACAAAACAAAAATCACAATAGACTAGGGCAAAATGAGATCACTATATAGATATCAAAGATGACTTTAAAAAATAGCTACCTCATATGCAGATAAGCAAGTAAAGGATGAATAAACTAGCAATAATATTCATATTATTTAAGATAATGATGGGGTGATCACACAACACTATTCTAAGTCCTCCCCTCATCAGGTCAATTTTATGAGATATATGCAATTAGCATTTTGGAGAGGAGGAAAAAAAGTTTATGGACCTACTCAGGGCTCTACAATTAGCAGACCCAGAATTAAGCAAAGCAGTGGAATGGTTTTCCTTTGGTGTGTTCTGAGGCTATATTAGCATCTCAATGGAATAGAACTTTCCCTGAGCTTTTGAATTGTCTTTAATCCTCCCTTTGTTTCAGTACTGCGGTAGTTCCTGATGAAGTAGCCCTAAAATCTTGCAAAACAATACTTCAAAGGGAGTAGGGATCAATTGCTTGCTTTGGGGAGTTAATTAAAGAAAGATGATTACTTAAATAAACAAACAAATAGTGGTTTTTTTACATTAAACTATAACACTAATACTGTTTAACGTACTTATTTGTGAAGGTTGAAAGGGACAATAATGATAAGGCTGCTTCCTTACTCTCACTTTACAGATAAGGCAACTAAGGCCCAAACACATCTGCTAATAGCACAGTGGTATGAAAAAGGACTATTTTTCAAAAAGTAGCTTGAAATGGTGTCAACCATTGTGTCTTTTAGTGATTTGTGCTATACTAAACTTACTCTACGTGACTGAGATGGCTCATTTAAGATTGGCATTTTGCAACTTATTTGGTGTTGTTAACTTTCATCCCTCAACTTTAGCTTTTGTTCAGTCTCCAGAATCACCCTTTTCTTTAGAGGAGAATAAACACAGGACTTTAAGATAGGTGTTACCTCTTTCTCATCTTCATTGTGATCCTTCACTGAAGAATAAACACTTTTTGCAAGTTTGTTATGTAGGGATAAATTTGTCCTTTCTTTATTTCTTTTCAAGAATGTTTCATTTCTAAGGCCAATAGAGAAATTATGGGTTAAAATGCTTGTTAATAAATTTTTGACTTCCTTTCTACAATTAACATCAAAGTTCTAGAATTATTACGGAGCTTACTCAATATACTTTATATAAAATTGTATATATATAAAATATAGAGAGACATAATTGACAGACTTGTGTGCACATATATGTTTCTGTGTGTTTGCATATATATGTATGTATGCATGTATAATTTTCCCTTTGGGCCTGGTACCTCTCCCAGGCCTAGTGTTACCTGTGAATCATTAAAGAACCTAGATAAAAGGCCAGGCATGGTGGTTCACACTCTGGGAGGCTGAGGAGGGTAGATTGCCTGACTTCAGGAGTTCCAGACCAACCTGACCAAGAGAAACTCCTCTCTTCAAAATTGAAAAAAAAAAAAAAAAGAAAAAAAACTAGCTGAGTGTGGTGGTGAGTGCCTTTAAAATAGAAAAAACTAGCCCTGCTTTGTGGCCAGTGCCTGTTGTCAGTGCCAGTACATGGGGGTGGGGGGGGTGTTGAGGCAAGAGGATTTCTCTAACCTAGGAGTTTGAGTTTGAGGTTGCTGTGAGCTATGATGCCACAGCACTCTACCCAGGGCAACAGAGTGAGACTCTGTCTTAAAGAAGGAAGGAAGGAAGGAAGGAAGGAAGGAAGGAAGGAAGAAAGAAAGAAAGAAAGCAAGCAAGCAAGCTTGTAATATACTTGTGAGTTTATGCAAGACAATCTTGTATAATTGTCACATAAGGTGCTCAGTAAATGGTAGATACTATTATGCTTTGGGTTATCAATATAATTGCATACATGGCTTGCTCTGAATATATATTCCCTGGCTGCTTTGGGTTTCCTAATTAAGCTAATCAGCTTAGTTCTAATATGTATATATTAGAAATTAATATATATTAAACCACTTGTGATATGGAAACCTTAGTTCTGCCTATATTGCCTATTTATCACCTGTAAGACTCTGTTCTTACTCATAGAATGAAATGTCTAAATGAGATCCTGAATGTTCCTCTAATCAACTTTACACAGAAGTCATTTTTCTGGATGTGTTACTGAAATCCATAGGACAATCAGTATATGCCATAAAAGCATGAGACCACTGCTTCCATTTCTGGCTAATGTGAAATAATCCAGTCAGTTCTTGTAAAAGAGTCATATTTCACTTGAAAATCAAATACTAAATATCTCTGCTTTAAATACAGTTTTTTAAACTTACTATATTTTCCTGATTTTCTAATGTGGCCGTCTGGCACAGCAGCAAGATAAAGGACATAGCATACATTACTTAGACGGTGAGGATCTCGGTGCACGTCATTCGTTTTGTTAATGTGATTGCAAATTTTCTAGAGTGTCAACCTAGACTTTGTGATATGTGAAACCACAGAGAATCATAGTCATAATCTTATGAGGCTTAATGAAATATAGTTTTGTCAGAAAATGTATTTGTTGAGCAAAAGGCATTTCTAAGCGCTTGTTTTAATACATGGTATATAGGGACATCTATAGGAGAATGTGTGTAATGAGTGAAATTCAGTTAAAATCAGGATTCTATGGGTGTGGTATGCTTTTAGTGTGAGCAAAACACAGTAATTAGATGGAAACAGAAAAATAGGAATTCAGTGTTAACACTTAAGTTGGGTAGGACCTCCCTTAAGAATTAAAGATGCTCAGAATATAGCTCATAAAATAAATACCTTCAAATGACTGAGAAATTTGATGGGAAAGAGAGCAATTTCCATGGTAACAATATAATGGAATTTTTGTTTTTGAAGGAAGAGTGAGGTGAAAACAGAAATACAAAGAGGTTGCCTGAAAAGGAAAATACACTTGGCCAGCAAATAATAGGGTCAAAACAGCTCTTTGGTTGAAATATTTGGGTAAAGTACTTTTTCATTCTCTAAAACAATAACAATAATAAAACAATTGTGGTTATAAGTGGTTATAATTACAGTTATGTTGTGTGCTATGTCACAGTAATTATATTTTCCAACTAAAAGCATTGTGTCACAGATAAATCTGAAACAACAGTGCCACACAGCACAGTAAGAACTGTGGCCTGTGGGTAAGTAGTGTGATTTCAGATCCCAGGGCTGCTTTATCCTCTCTGGATTGTAGTTATTTTAGCCACAAAATGAAAAAGAGAAACAAGGCAATTTCTAAGGCCAAATCCAGACTCAGTGCCTGTAGTGGTTAGGGCACTGGCCACATACACCAGGACTGGCGGGTTCAAACCTGGCCTGGGCCTGCTAAACAACAATGACAACAACAACAACAACAACAACAAAAATAGCCAGATGTTGTGGTGGGCGCCTGTAGTCCCAGCTATTTGGGAGGCTGAGGCAAGAAAACCGCTTAAACCCAAGAGTTTGAGATTGCTGTGAGCTGTGATGCCACAGCACTCTACCAAGGGTGACATACTGAGACTCTGTCTCAGAAAAAAAAAAAAAGTCAAATCCAACTCTAAATTTTCCATCTGTAACTTTGTAGTAGTGATGATTTCCCCTTTTTAGTAATTTGATGATTAATTGTTAAGTCAATGTGCAGCTTGGTTTCCTCACTGACAATAGGCGTTGGCCACAAAGCAGGGCTGGTTTTTTTCTATTTTAAAGTCACTCACCACCACACTCAGCTAGTTTTTTGTGTGTGTGGACTAAATGACCTCTAAATGTCATCTCTAAAACATGGTTACTTTCAAACACTGTACCATATTCCCAAGGCTAGTTTGGTGCCTGAGTGAAATAAAATTCAAACTTTAGGTAAAAATAAGAGAATCGATGAAATCCCAAGCACATAAATAAAAGGATCACTTATATTAAATATAAATATGCATCTGTGGGGCAGAGGGGAAACTTCCCTGTCACCCCAAAGATTCACAGAAAATATTAACTCACAATCAAGCACATACATAAAAGAAAGAGATTTATTCACTATGTACACAAGGAGAATCACAGAGTGATTACCCAATATCCCAGTGGGATCTGGAAATTTCTATACCCTTATTCTGGAGGAGAGAGATGAAGAATATGGGTAATTCTGATTAGGGTCAATATCTAGTTACTAGGGAGGATGAATGGATGGAGGGAAATAGGTTGACTTGTCAATGATTCTCTTTGAAAATTAAATTAACCTGAGAGACAGGTATTAATTTAAAATGATTTAGGTCAGGTCTAGTTGCATTCCTAATCTTCTCTCCTATAATATACTGAGATAACAGGGAAGAAAAGGAAAGCTAATTGCTCTTTTATGGGTTTGTCTGGTTTTACGCAGATGGAGGGAAAGCCCCTTCCTAGGCCTGTTGATCTCTGAGGACTTTTAATTCAAAATACTCTATACCAAGGAGTCATATTTGGGAGAGAAATTTCTTGAGCTCCTTCATCTCCAAACATGTTTTTATAAGCTTCAATAGGATATTTGAATTCTTTAAAATTATGCACTCACAGATTTGAGTGAGTTGTTTGGTTGGCAACTGGGGACAGCAACAGAAAATGGAGTGTACCTCCAAAGGGCTTATCCCCTCCCCAACCTCACTCTTTTGGCATTAAGTAGAAAGTATGGTATACACTTTTTAGTTCAATTCCCTATTTTTGATAAAATTAAAGGGATTAAGGAATTTCCTGTGATTTTTCAATATAGTTAAATACGCATTTCCTAAACCTTTTCTGAAAAGAGACTCTTTAGTATAGCAAATCTATACTAGCAAGTACCTCTAATCTAGCCTGTATTCAATCTTTACTTTAACCATTCTGATGACAGTTATAGGTTACCAGGATTTCTTCATAATCAACAAAAGAGAACCCCCTTTCCCTGATGTTTTAACTTGAAACCAACCTTATAATCCACTTGGTGGTAAATTAAATACCAATTTTATTGGGTATGTATTATGTGCCAAAAATAATGTCAAAACTTCAGGCACAGTGTCTCATTTAATCTTTGAATAATCCAATAAAGGTTTATAACCTTTTTATAAATGAAGAAAGTAAACCCTTGGAAACTTAACATATAACCTTAAAATGGAGTTGAAGTGTTATAAACCCATACTCATTCTATTTCTCATTCTATGTATATATGTGAGTTTATGTATGAGACTATATGCCATACACATATGCACACAAGCTGGCCCATTTTAATGGCCAGTCTTAATCTTCTTTACTTTAGTAGTGTTATGAGCTAATAATCAATGACATGTCTAGTATTTCTTTTTTGTTTGTTTGTTGTTTTTTATTATAAACAAATTTAATGACCAAATAAATGATAGACTGGTCAAAAACATGCATCACCAAGGGCTGATCCCTGTACTAGGAAAGAACTTTCACAAGCACTTAAGAGACAAACAGTTCTTTTTTTTTAAGGGACAGAGTCTCATTTTGTCGCCCTCAGTAGAGTGCTGTGGCACCGCAGCTCACAGCAACCTCTAGCTCTTGGGCTTAGGTGATTCTCTTGCCTCAGCCTCCCGAGTAGATGTCTAGTATTTCTATATAAGAAAGGTATAGTGAAGGTTAGGATTTAACCCATATTTTATTTTTGACTTCTCTCATGTTATTTAAAAGCAAATTCTTAGCATCACCTCATTTCATCTGTACTTATTTCAGAGTGTGTCACTAAAATATAAGAAATTTTGTACAATATAATAATAATATCTGTATCTCATGTAATGCTCAAAATAATTTCATATCAATTATTCCATTAATGTATTTCGAAATGAAATTAGAATTGGACAATATTTTGAAGTATTCCACTAATGTATTTCGAAATGAAATTAGAATTGGACAATATTTTGAAGTTAATTAAATTAAAATTATGGCATGTCAAAACTTGTATGAAGGCAGCTAAAATAGTGTTTGGGGGTAAAATCAATGCAAATAAACATTATCAGAAAAACTAATATTATATGACCATCTCTACAGATGCAGAATACATTTATTAATATTTGATACCCATTTTATAATAAAATATTTTATCAGGCAAGGAATACAGATAAGGAATATACATTTAATATTTGACACCTACATATAATAAAAGTCTTTAGCAGGCAAAGAATGCAAAAGGGTCAGATTAAGGCAGTTACAGCTTTTAAAAATATCATAATTAACATAATTAAAATGATGATTTATTTTTATTTATAGTTAAGCATTATATTAAATTATAATTAATATTATTAATAATGATGATTTGGGGCAGCACCTGTGGCTCAGAAGGGCAGGGCACCAGCCACCTATGTGGAGGTGGTGGGTTCAAACCCATCCCCAGCCAAAAAAAAAAAATAATAATAATAATAATAATAATGATGATATATTGAAATGTTGTCCCTAGAGATCAATAAGAAAAGCATAGAAACTATTGCTGCTAACAGAATTGTTGTTCCAGAATCTTAGCAATTTAAGAAGTCAAAAAAAAAAAAACCAAAAACAAAAACAGAATTCCAGAACAAAAACACATTAATTTGCAATTAATCTGAGAGCTGCTACCTGTGAGATCGCTCACATCTGGGGAGGAATGAGCAGCCTACCAGTCTACTAATCAGAACTTAGCATCCCAAATGCAAGAGGATATAGATGATATTCTAGCCTAAAAATGGGTATAATAGGATCCTGAAGGTGACCTAGAGCAGACTCAAAATGAATTATCATGTGGTCCACCTGCCATGAGTTTTCAGAAAAGCTCATGAGAGGTCCACCTGCACAGTAAGACTCTGCTTCCAAGGTGACCTCTGAACCAAGCAGTAGGCTTGAGCCAAGGCAGTGTAAAAGAGAATCACTGACCATAACCCTAGCCTCTTTGCCTACTTGTTCTGGCAAAGAAGGCCTGTTCACTATCTATGTTGAACGTATCTTGGTTTGTAAACCTATGTCTTGCTGTTACATTGTAAACCTATCTTTCTCTTCCTCAATAAACTTTGTTTCATACTTGCCTTACTTTGGGGTGTCTGGTCATTTTTTGACCAAGGATCCTTCAAGAACTGAGAACCCAAACATTTTAGGAGATAGGCAACTGGCCTTGAAACCCAACAAAAATAATTCTGAAATTTTTGCAAGGATTGTTAAATGACCAATAGAACAAAATGGAACAGAGAAACACATTAATGATTGGAAAAAATGACTTTGCAAAGTAGTGGAGTGAAGGAAATAAAAAATATTTTACCCAAAAATATATTGACATATTTTGAGATATTTTTCTGGCCCTTCCAGAGGGCCAGAAAACAAAAACCCTGCTAATCTGCCTTTTATAGGAGGAAATTTGCATCTATAGAGGCAGGTTTTCCCTTGTAAAGATTAACTGAGTCTGAGACCTAAAATATCTGAAAAAAACATTTACTCTCTATTCTTTCTGAGAGTTGCTACCTGTGAGATTTCATCTCCATAACAAGACCACACTTATTAGTCTAGTCTCTTCTCTTTGGGCCTTGCCTTAACCTGCATTTTCTGTAACCTAAGATGGGATATAAGCTTTGGTACCCAACTGGGGTGGGGTGGGGTGTTGAGTTTTCATTCTGACGTCTCCTACATATACATGTTAAACAAATTTGCATGCCATTTCTCCTGTTGATCAATCTGCTTCGTATCAGTAATTTTCAGGGAATCTTCAGGGAGCCACAGGCCTTGGCTCCTATAGGGGAGAAGTAGGCCTTTCAAAATAAATTGTGTTAGGAAATTGAATAGTCACATAAGAAAGAAAAACAAATGTTGGCAAGTATGCTAAAATGTATTATAATCTAGCAAGGAAATTATGAAAAATACAACAGAATGCCCTTTAACTAAAGGATATGTGTCTCCATGAGAAATGGGACTGACGCAGCTCCCCTTCACCTGAGGCTCCTAAATAAATCTGATCAATCTTCCATTTAAACCACCACTCCCTGAGAGGGAAGGAAAGCCCCCAACAAGCCCAAATTCTCTTTTCAACTCTTATAGTTGGGGAAATTCTCTATTTTCTCAGGCTGTTCAAACTTTGCCTAAAAGTCCTACTCCACTATAAAGAAGTGATATACTAAGTAAAGCATGAAGAACAATTTATATAAACATGGGACAGCATCCTATCTTACACCTTTCAATATTAAAGACAGATATTAACCCTAAAGTCTAGGCTACTGAAGGACAGGTGAAAAAGTGAGAAGGGATACTAAGAAAGGGGATACAAGGGGGTGAGGAGGAAAACCTGGCCTGCTGAACCAGGAAGTCTGGAGGGCCCATAAGAATGTGGTTGGGATTGTAGGAGAAGCCCGGGGTTTGTACGGAAGCGCATCTTTCTCTTCCTCCTCCCTGCCCTCCAGAGCCTAGCCATCAGGCTGTGACTGGTTACTTCTTCATGACAGCTGTAACCCTTCACGAGCAGTGGGACTCCTGCAACCACCAGCCCTTCCCTACAGTGGTCCTTGGACCCTTCTCACACCACCTCTGTCACTTTGGGATTCCAGATTCTGCCCTAATTTCCCACAGAATCTGCACTGAACAGTATCCCCAGCTTTTCCTCTGGGCCAGGGCTGTTTAGTACCATATTGGCTTCTCAGTACCATATTGGAAGAAGAAGAGTTGCCTGGGTCCCCTTAAATCCCACAAACAGTAATGAAAGCTGATGTGCAAAAAATAAAAAAAAAGTCTATGCATAATTTTTGTGAGATTAGCCACCACAGGTTCCCTGGTTGTGGAATACAAGGCACTGCTGGTACAACTACCCTTCTCAGCCACTCACAACTGACCTTCACTACTATTCTATCCTGGAGCTGTCACTTTATGGGTCTTTAATATTTTCCCAGTTCATTGATATAAAAAGAAAGGGTAAAGAAAAATGCATATTTTAAAGAATTAAATGACATAATGTACATTCAGAAGGGAGGACCAAGATGGCCAACATGTACCAGCCTCTGACAGGAGCTCCCATCCAGAAGGAAGGATAAAGTCCAGAAAATACCCAACAAAGTTGAAGATTAGGAGCCCAGTCAAGAGAAAAGAGTGATATCTGCAGACAGCTCTGCCCAGGCAAGTTGCGACTCCTAGAAAGGAATCTACAAGTACATAATACATCTGAAAGGAAGGGTGTCCATCCCCTTCCCCAAGAAAGTTGTGTTTTTTCTCTTTGTCTGCTACTGTGAGTTTCCTACAGGTGAGTGGTGAACTGAGGACTTATTGTCTCCCCCCACTTGTGAGAGTTGCAGAAAGAGGGGTCTAGTCCCCTAGAGGGACCCTGCTGAGACTCCAAACACTCTAGCCAGGCAGAAAAATTGAACTACCATTTGCTGCCATTTTGAATTCCCAGTCCATCCTTCCCCCCTTGCCTGCAGAGACAGTGAGAGGAGGCTCAAGAACAGCATCTCCCCACCCCTGAGGGACCAAGTCCTGGCCCTGCATCCTGAGAACTGCTTGAGCTGTGTGTTCCCCCGAAGGCTACTGCTCAGCCACTGCCTATGGGGTACCCGAGTGGGGTGCACTGAGGACTGTTTGACCTGTGCATCCCCTGTGCAGCTGCCGCCACTTGGCCACCACCCTCAGGCACTCCAGCAGGGTACTCTGAGGATTATTTGACCTGCATGGCTTCTGCCACTTGGCAGCCACCCCAGCACATCTGAGCAGGATGTGCCCAGGACTGTTTAATCCGCACTTCCCCCACGTGGCTGCCACTGCTTGGCCACAAGCTCTGGCACCTGAGCCATGTACACTGAGGACTGTTCGGACCCCGACTGTTTGACCCATGTGTCCCCTGTGCAGCTGCTGCCGCTTGGCCACCACACCTGGCACCTGACCAGGGTGCCCTAGGACTGATTGACACACGCATTCCAGGCACCGCAGGCCCGGTGACATGAGAACTGCAAAAGGACAGTCAGTTGAGAGGGAACCACAGTCATGGTGGTACCTAGAGGTGAAGAACAACAGCCACAGCAGCTAGAATAATAAGGCTCACACCCCTGAGGCTTTTCTGGACAGACACGCCCTATCTCTCCTGGCAACCAGAGGAAGCTGGCATCTACTCCAGTGAAAGCCACAAACTGAACAGCTTTGGACTGTCTCCAAATGATGCAAATTCACCATGGGTTGGAGTCAGTGGAAAAACTCTGGTAACCAGAATAACCAGAGTAGATCAAGTCCCCCAAGGAAGAATGGGGCAGAAGCAATTGAAGATCCCATCCACAAACAGGTGGCTGAGATGACAGAAATCGAGTTCAGAATCTGGACAGCAAATAAGATTAACAGATTGGAGGAAAGGAGGGAATTAAAATTTCAAGAAATTATTCAAAAGATATCTCAAAAAATTATTCAAAAGATGTCTCAACAATTCAACAATTTCAAAGATAAAATGACCAAACATTTTGAAACATTGAGGCAAGAGTTTTCAGCCCTCAAAGGTCTGAAAAATACAGTAGAATCCCTTGGGAACAGAATGGAACAGGCAGAAGAAAGGATCTCTGACATTGAAGACAAAGCTTTTGAACGAGCCTAATAGCTCAAAGATGAAAAGAAATGGAGAGCAAAAGCGGATCTTTCTCTCAGAGAGCTCTGGGATAATTCACAGAAAACTAATATTCGCCTTATAGGAATCCCTGAAGGCGATGAAGTTGCTTCACAAAACACAGAGGCTTTTCTTCATGAAATGATGAAAGAGAACTTTCCAGACACGCCAAGAGATTCTGAAATTCAGATAGAAGGTAGTTTCAGAAACCCAGCATGACTCAACATGAACAAGAGATCCCCCGGGCACATCATAATTAACTTCACTAAAGTTAATATGAAAGAGAAAATTCTGAAAGCAGCTAGATGTAAGAAAACCATAACCTACAAGGGGAAGAGTATTAGAATGACCGCAGATCTCTTTGCTGAAACCTTTCAGGCTAGAAGAGGGTAGTCATCAACCTTCAACCTCTTAAAACAAAACAAAATTCAACCCAGGATCCTGTACCAAGCTAAAATGAGTTTTATCTATGATGGAGAAATCAAATACTTTAATGACAGTCACACATTGAAGAAATTTGCCATAACTAAACCAGCACCCAAGATATTCTCAGACCTATCCTCCATAATGACCAGTGCCATTCTCTACCACAAAAGTAAACTCATTCAGAAACTTTTGTCAAATTCCAACTTCCACAGTGGCAAAAGGATTAAAAATGTCTACTGGACTTTCAAGCAACCCCATGCCCCAAATTTTACCAGGCTTATCAATAATTTCAATCAACGTGAATGGCTTAAATTGTCATCTAAAGAGGCACAGATTGGCTGATTGGATACAGACACTCAGACCAGACATCTGTTGTATTCAAGAATCACATCTTACTTTAAAAGATAAATATAGACTTAGAGTGAAGGGATGGTCATCTATATTCCAGGCAAATGGAAAGCAGAAAAAAGCAGGTGTTGCAATTTTATTCGCAGATACAACAGGGTCTAAACCACAACAGTAAGCAAGGATAAGGATGGCCATTTTATATTTCTTAAGCATGATACTCAATATGATGAGATCTCAATTATCAATATCTATGCACCCAACCAGAATGTACCTCAATTTATAAGAGATACTCTAACATGCATGAGCAACTTGATCTCTCCAAGCTCCATCATAGTCGGAGATTTTAACACTCCTTTGGCAGTGTTGGATAGATCCTCCAATAAGAAGCTTAGCAAAGAAATTTTAGATTTAAATTTAATTATTCAACTTTTGGACCTAATAGAAATCTAAAGAACATTTTATCCTAACAAAACTGAATACACATTTTTCTCATCAGTCCATGGAACATACTCCAAAATCAATCACATCTTAGGCCATAAGTTTAACCTCAGTAAATTTAAAATAATAGAAATTCCATGAATCTTCTCGGACCATCATGGAATAAAAGTTGAACTCAGTAACAACAGGAATCTGCAGAGTAATACAAAAACATGGAAGCTAAATTGCCTTATGCTGAATGATAGATGAGTCAGAGACGAGATCAAGAAGGAAATTACCAATTTTTTAGAGCAAAATGATAAGGAAGACACAAGTTATCAGAACCTCTGGGATACTGCAAAGGCAGTCCTAACCAGGAAATTTATAGCATTGCAAGCCTTCCTCAAGAGAAAGGAAAGATAGGAAGTTAACAACTTAATGGAAAATCTCAAACAACAGGAAAAAGCAGAACATTCCAATCCCAAATCAAGCAGAAGAAAAGAAATAATCAAAATTAGAGCAGAATTAAATGAAATTGAAAACAAAAGGATTATACAACAGATCAATAAATCAAAAAGTTGGTTTTTTGAAAA
>CAUYQV010017382.1:0-12714 GCA_963574575.1 Galagoides demidoff
AAGAATCACCAATAGGTCTCAAGTATTCCCATGAGTTTTAGAAGCCTGAAGTCTGCAGGATAAAGAATTTGCAGCAAAGTAACTTGTGGGAAAAGAATGTGAAGGAAACATTTGGCAGTTTGGCTAGAGCTTAATAATTGACGAGAGTTTCTGGTTTTCAAAAATTGCAATGAAAGGAAGTTTTGATGTGTTGTATCTTCTTTGTAGTAGCAAATAAGTGTGTGTGTAGAGAAACAATAAAATTGACATTTGAGTACCTTTTAAAAATTCTTGATTTTTATACTTATTCATTGAATGCACGGCTAGCAAGAACATTTTCTTTTTTAATTAAATCATAGCTGTGTACATTAATTAGCAAGAATAATTTTTAAAGCGCATTCTTAAGAGTGTGTCTGTATATACATGTGTATATAGTATGTGTGTGTATCTATATATTCTGTGACACTATATATGTGATACTGTCCCACTGGGAAGAAAACATTTGGGTAATATCAGAAAATAAGAACACAGGCCAGGCACATGGTTCACACCTGTAATTCTAGCACTCATCAGAGGCGGGAGGATTGCTTGAGTGCTCAGGAGTTTAAGACCAAGCTGAACAAGAGGGAGATCCTCTGTCTACTGAAAACAAATTAGCTGTTAGATGCCTCTAGTCCCAGCTACTTGGGAGATTGAGGAAGGAGGATCCCTTGAACCCAGGAGTTTGAGGTTGCTGTAAGCTAGGCTGATACGATACTCTAGCCTGGGACAACAGAGTGAGAATGTCTCAAAAAAAAAAAAAATACAGGGTAGCGCCTGTGGTTCAGTCAGTAGGGCCAGCCCCATATACCCAAGGTGGTGGGTTTGAACCCAGTCCCACCCGAACTGCAACAAAAAAATAGCCAGGTATTGTGGCAGATGCCTATAGTCCCAGCTGCTGGGGAAGCTGAAGCAAGAGAATCGCTTAAGGCCAAGAGCTGGAGCTTGCTGTGATGCTACAGCACTCTACCCAGGGCGACAAAGTGAGACTGTCTCTTAAGAAAAAAAAAAAATACACTAATTGACACTGAGTGCTAGGTATTTTAAGTATTTTATATTCATTAATTCATTTGATTCTTAAAAGTGATAATTTTTTGTTTGAGACAATTTCACTATGTCACCCTCAGTAGAGTGCTGTGGCATCACAGCTGACAGCAACCTCAAACTCTGGGCTTAAGTCCCAACCTCCTAAGTAGCTGGGACTACAGGTAACCCACACAATGCCAGGCTATTTTTTGTTGTTGCAGTTTAGCTGGCCCAGGCTGGGTTCAAAGCTGCCACTTTTGGTATATGTGGCTGGTGCTGTAATCATTGCTATAGGTGCTGAGCCAGGTAGTTCATTTTATTTTCATTTTTTTGAAAAATGAAGCACAGGCTGGGCACAGTGGCTCACACCTGTAATTCTAGCACTCTAGGAGACCATGGCCAGTGGATTGCATGAGCTCACAAGTTGAGACCAGCCTGAGCAAAAGTGTGACCCCATCTCTATAAAAAATAGAAAAATCAAGGTAAAAGGATTGCTTGAGCCTGAGTTGGAGGTTGCTTTGAGCTATGATGCCCCAGCACTCTACCCAGAGCTATAGCTTGAGAGTAAAAAAAAAGAAGCACAGAAATAATGGCTCACAGTTTGATAAATGGGCTCCTTTGGCTACCTCCACACTATCTCTAGCATCATCCAGCACAAATTGTCTCAACTGTTCCATGATAGAGAATGGATTGACAGTGTAGCTGACCACCAATCACTCCCAGCTCCAGAATGCTCACAGATACATCATTGACAAGTTGAAGTTAGAGATTCCCTTTCTCTATCATGGTGCTGGCCTCTATATCTGGATCAACTTGAAAAAGTACTTGGACCCATGTATGTGCCCCCCACCCCCATCAGTGTTTCCTAGACAAGCTAATTCTATCCTGTGGCAAAGCCTACATGTGTAAGGAGCCTGACTGGTTCTGCCTCATCTTTGCAGAAAAGCTCTTCCAGCTAAACTAGCCGTGCTTCAGTTCTGTCAGGTGCTACAGGATCAGAAGCGCTCTTGGGTGGAGAAGCAGCTGGAGAATACAATTAAAGAGTAGGTTATCACTGCTCAGGATGTCTGGGTCTCTGGTCCAGAAGGCTGGGTGTTGAACTGGTGCTGCAGCTGAGCAAACGGTGGGTTCCTCCAGGAATGGCCTCATCTGACCTGGTCATCAATCTTACTCAGCTGAGCATCTGCCATCTTTGGAAGTTTTGCGTCCCTTTAGTCTTTGCTAATCAATGTGCATGCAAAATGCTTTTATTGGGTTTGGGGTAGGAAGGCAGGCACTTGGAGACTTAAAGGAAGTTTGCAGGCCCATATTTAAATGGACCAGCTTTCATATTCAATATCTAATAAATCTCATATTCTTTTTAAAAAATAATCTGGATTATCTGAGATAAAAGTCAGATGAGATAAATCTGTACTTTAAGCAGATATTTTCTTTGGTTTTTTTTTTTTTTTTTTGGAAGAGGCCTAAGATTTTTAGTTCATAGCGACATGATCAGACACACATTTAAAAGATGAATCTAACAGTGTTAGGCAAAGATGAGTTGTCAGAAGCCAGATTATGTGGTTCAGGCCTATAATCCTAGCACTCGGGGTAAGCTGAGGCCTGTGTATTGTTTGAGGCTGGGAGTTTGAGGTTGCAGTGAGCTATGATGACATTCTACTCAGGGCAAAAGAGCAAGACCCTGTTCCCTCCCCCCAAAAAAAGAGTTGACAGTTATGTTAATTTAGTGAATTTCAGTGTTTAGCAACTTGCAAAGAAAGAAATTAGGGGCCTTGCTCAGTCCACCTGGCAATAGCACCAGCACTGCTGCTCAGCACCCTACACAAAAGTGCCCTACAGAAGAGTGTAGGGCTGTGTCCTCCCTGAGCCTGCACTGACTATTCCTGAAAAGACTTCAGCTGCCCTGACCAAGACTAGTGCCCAGAGGATAGGGAAGCTCTGCTGATTGGATGGTGGAGAGATATTAGTGGCTTTAGATCTCATTGAAGTATTTCTATTATGTATTCTAACTGGTTCGTGTGCAATTTACTATGTTAAACTATTCTAAATTGCACATGAACTTTATGTTCAAATTGCGTATGAAAGCTCTTGGTTTCTAATTTTGCTCCTTACTTGTAACATTTTTTTGTTTTATTTATTTTTTGAGACAGTCTCAAGCTGTTTCCCTGGGTAGAGTGCTCTGGTGTCACAGCTCACAGCAACCTCAAACTTGGGCTCAAGCGATTCTCTTGCCTCAGTCTCCAGTGTAACTAGGAGTACAGGTGCCTGCCACAACACCCAGCTATTTTTTTTTTTTTTTTTTTTTTATAGTCAGGTCTCGAACTCCAGAGCTCAGGCAATCCACGTACCTCAGCCTCCTAGAGTGCTAGGATTACGGCAGTAAACCACCACGGCCAGCCTCATTTTTCATTTTATTCTAATTTTCTTTTATTTTTTATTTTTGGAAACAGTCTTTCTTTGCTTTGGGTAGAGTGCAGTGTTGTCATCATAGCTCACAGCAACTTCAAACTGCTTAGGTTCAAGTGATCCTCCTGTCTCAGCCTCCCTAGTAGCTGGGACTACAGGCTTCCAATACAACACCCAGCTAATTTTTCTTTTTTTTTTTTTTTTGAGACAGAGTCTTACTATGTCACCCTCAGTAGAGTGCTATGGCATTACAGCTCACAGCAACCTCAAACTCTTAGGCTTAAGTGATTCTCTTGCTTCAGCCTCCCAAGTAGCTGGGACCACAGGTGCCTGCCACAACACCCAGCTATTTTTTGTTGCAGTTATCATTGTTGTTTAGCTGACCCTGGGCTGGGTTCAAACCCGCCAGCCTTGGTGTATGTGGCTGACACCATAACCACTGTGCTACGGGGCACCGAGCCATAATTTTTCTTTCTTTTTTTTTTTTTAATTTTTCTATTTTTAGTAGAGCTGATCTAGGTCTGCCTTAGGTGGGTCTCCAACTCCTGAGTTCACACAATCCTTCTGCCTCACCCTTGTAGAGGGTTACAATTGTAGGCGTGATCTGTGATGTCCTGGCCTAATCTATTTTTTCTTTTTTTCTCTTTTTATTTTTAGGTAGGGCATAGTGGCTCACACTTGTAATCTCAACACTTTGGGAGGCCAAAGTGGAAAGACTGCTTGAGGTAAGGAGTTGGAGACCAGCTTACAGAACATATTGAGACCCTGTCTCTACAAGGGGAAAAAGAAAAAAAATATATATATATACACACACACACATATATGTATATATGTATATGTGTATGTATGTATATATATACCTGCATGGTGTGCTCTAGCTACTTGGGAGGCTCAGGCAGGAAGCATGAGTACAGGAGTGTGAGGGTGTAGTGAGCTACCAGTGACGATGCCACTGCACTCCAGCCTGAGCAACAGAGCTAGATACTATCTCAAAATGAAATCCAAAATACATAAAGTTGCAGGATTAGACCAATGAACGTTTGTGTACATTTCATTTTGATACACCAATTATTGTTAATTTTGTTTTTGAGACAGTTCACTGTGTTAATCTGCATAGAGTGTCTTACATCATCATAGCTCCCAACAACCTCAAACTCTTGGTTTAAGCAATCCTCTTGCCTCAGCCTCCATAGTGCCTAGCTAGTTTTTCTATTTTTACTAGAGACAGTGGTTTTGCTCTTGCTCAGGTTGGTCTCGAACTCCTGAGCTCAAGCTATCCTTCCCCCTCGGCCTTCCAGAGTGTTAGTATTACAGGGTGAGCCACTATATGAAGCCTATTTTTGTTTTGTTTTGTTTTGTTTTTTGGGTTTTTTTGTAGAGACAGAGTCTCACTTTATCACCCTGGGTAGAGTGTCATGGCGTCACAGCTCACAGCAACCTCCAACTCCTGGCTTAGGCAATTCTCTTGCCTCAGCCTCCCCAGTAGCTGGAACTACAGGCACCCATCACAACACCCAGCTATTTTTTTGTTTTCGCAATTTGACCAGGGCTGGGTTTGAACCCATCATCCTTGGTATATGGGACTGGCATCCTACCCACTGAGCCACAGGCACCACCCAGTTTAGCTCTTTTTTTTTTTTTGGAGACAGAGTCTCAAGCTGTTGCCCTGGGTAGAGTGCTATGACATCATAGCTCATAGCAACCTCCACCTGGAGCTCAAGCAATCCTCTTGCCTCAGTTTTTCCATTTTTAGTAGAGATGTGGTCTCGATCTTGCTCAGACTAGTCTCAAACTCATGAGCACAAGAAATCCACCTGCTTGGGCCTCCCAGAGTGCTAGGATTACAGGTGAGAGTCACTGAGCTTGGCCATGGGTGTGGTGTTAAATGCCTATTGTCCCAGATCCTCTGGAGGCATAGGTAGAAGGATCACGTGAACTCAGGAATTAAAAGTTACAGTGAGGCTCGGCACCTATAGCTCAGTGGTTAAGATGCCGGCTACATACACCGAGGCTGGCAGGTTTGAACCCAGCCTGGACCAGCTAAAACAATGACAGCAACAGCAAAAATATAGGGCATTGAGGTGGGTGCCTGCAGTCCTACTACTTGGGAGGCTGAAGCAAGAGAATCGCTTAAGCCCAAGAGTTTGAAGTTGCTGTGAGCAGTGATGCCACAGCATTCTACTGAGGGCGATATAGTGAGACTCTGTCTCAAAAAAAATAAAAGTTATAGTGAGCTATGATCACACCTGTGAATTGTCACTGTACTCCAGTCCGGGTAACATAGTGATGCTCTGTCTCAAAAAAAATTAAAAATAAACAAAATCAATACAATCATTATACAAGGGTATTTTGTCCTACATTAATGATCAAATTTCTTTCTTTCTTTCTTTCTTTTTTTTTTTTTTTTTGAGAAAGAATTTCACTTCGTCACCCTTGTAGAGTACCATGGCATCATAACTCACAGCAACCTCAAACTCCTGTGCTCAAGCAATTCTCTTGCCTCAGCCTCCCAAGTAGCTGGAACTACAGGTGCCCACCACAATGCCCCACTATTTTTAGCTCTGGCTCAGGCTGGTCTGGAACCTGTGAGCTCAGGCAATCTACCCACCTCAGCCCCCCAAGTGCTGAGATTACAGGTGCAAGACATCACACCTGGCCCCTAATGATCAAATTTCTACTGTGAGATTTCTCATACACTTATGGGCTTTTTTCCTATTCTTTTGAGCTCTTTATGAGATTTAAAAGTAGTTTGTCTTAACATTCATTTTTTCAAAACAGCAAAAGTCTAGTAATAAATAACTTTGAAAGAAATGATGTGTGTAAACTTGCTGGTATGAAGTCCAAACGAGATCTTTCCTATTTCCTGGTTATCAGCAATCATAGTCACATTTTTTTTTTTAAGAGACAGAGTCTCACTTTATCACCCTCAGTAGAGTGCTGTTGCATCACAGCTCACAGCAACTTCCAGCTCTTGGGCTTAGGTGATTCTCTAGCCTTAGCCTCTCAAGTAGCTGGACTATAGGTGTTCACCACAACGCCCAGCTATTTTTTTGTTGCAGTTTGGCCAGGGCTGGGTTTGAACCCACCACCCTCAGTATATGGGCCTGGTGCCCTACTCACTGAGCCACAGGTGCCACCCTTTTTATTTTTATTTTTATTTTATTTATTTATTTATTTTTTGAGACAGAGCCTCAAGCTGTCCACCTGGGTAGAGTGCCGTGGCTTCACTGCTCACAGCAACCTCCAACTCCTGGGCTCAAGCGAGTCTCCTGTCTCAGCCTCCCAAGTAGCTGGGACCACAGGCACCCTCCACAATGCCTGGCTATTTTTTGGTTGCAGCCATCATGGTTGTTTGGTGGCTCGGGCTGGATTCGAACCCACCACCTTAGGTGTATGTGGCTGGCGCCTTAGCCGCTTGAGCCACAGGCGCCAAGCCAGCTTTTTTATTTTTTTTGAGACAGAGTTTTAGTTTGTCGCCCTGGGTAGAGTGCTATGGTGTCACTGCTCATAGCACCTTCAAACTCCTGGGTTTGACCGGTCCTCTTGCCTCAGCCTCTGAAGTAGGTAGAACTATAGGTGCCAGCCACAATGCCTGGCTAGTTTTTCTTTTTTTTTTTTTTTTCCAGAATAAATTGTAGGTTTATTATGACACAGGGAAGACTACAAGCCAGTAGGGGAAAGAGGAGGAACTATTTACTTTTTTTTTTAGTACAGACAGGGTCTTGCTCTTGCTCAGGCTAGTATAGTCACATTTTACTTGCAGAGAAACTCCAGTTCTGTGTTCAGTTTTCTTCCTGCAGGGTTTGCTGAGGGGGCACAATTTCCCAAGAACAGAAACAGAACATCTTTTGCTATCAAAGTTAGGCGAGAGATGGGACAAGAGAATACCTCTGGGAGAATGTATACCTTATGGGTAAAGGGGGACTAAGGGGAAGGCTTTTATTGTTTGTTTGTTTTTTAGAAGCAGGGTTTTCATCCTCCCCTTTCAGGATCAAGTGTGAGTACTTTTTTTGCCCCCCATTAAGGATGATATCCAATCTAATTGCTAAGCTACTGAGCCTGTAGAAAGCCTGATAGCTGGGCCTGATACTACTGGTCAGTTGAAGAAAGGGGTGAGAACTGAGGGTGCAGGGTATTGGTCTGCAGAGTGTCTGGAGACAGCTTGCATTTGCATTGCCACCATTTCTATCTTAGTAGTTGAGGATCCTCAAAGAAACATGTTTTGTATATATTTGGGTTTCGTGATTCATTATTACATTATAAATTAGATATTGGAAAATAAGGAAATGGAGTTAAATGGAATTCTGATTAATCCTTCTACTGTTGTATACTTCTTGTCAAAAGTCACTGTAATAATGGGCCCTAAATACGCCCTGGCTCGAATCTCCAGAGCAGGCGTCCTCAAACTACGGCCCACTGAGGACATTTACCCATCCTGCCGGCTGTTTTTGCTGCTGCTGCCTGTCCTGCTTAGCAGCCGACTTGTCCCGGGGCCCGCAGTCCAGCTCTCCAACTGTCTGAGGGACAGTGAACTGGCCCCCTGTTTAAAAAGTTTGAGGACCCCTGCTCCAGAGCCTGAGAATATTACCTCATATAGCAAAAAGGATTTTGCAAATTCAATTATGTTAAGGATCTTGAGTCAGGAGGTTGTCCAGGATTGCCTAGGTGAGTATAGTGTAATCACATGGTCCTTAGGAGAGATGCACACAGGAAGGGTCAATTAGAGGAGAGGAGCAGAAGAGACTCTGGGAGGTGCACTGTGAGAGAGGAGGAAGGGGCCTGAAGCTAAGGAACATGGATGGTGATAGCTGGAAAAGCCAAGGGAACAGATTTTCCCCTCACAGCCAGTAGAGGGAACCAGATCTGCTGACTCCCTGACGTCAGAGACTCATTTTAGACTTCTGACCTCCAGAACTGTAGGAAAATTCATTTGTGTTGCTTGAAGACAGTTTGTGTTGATTTGTTACAACAGCACCAGGAAACTAACTAATACAGTCATCAAATATAATCCTCTCACATTTCTTCAGGAGGTGACCACCTCATAGTTCTGAGTTTGTGCATAAAGTGTTGTTAGACAAGGTTCTCTGTCCTGACGAACTCAAAAATACAGTTGTCAAGGGTGAGGTTTTTTTTTTTTTCTAAGCAAGGTTTATAATTATAAAGTACAAGCAAGGCTTCATGAATTCAAGGTTGCAATGAGCTGTGATCATGCCACTGTACTCTAGCCTGGGCAACAGAGAAAAAACAAAAATAAAAAAAAAAAACAAGGAAAAAGCTGATAATGTAGATGAACAAATAAAAAGAATTGTGTCAGCTGATCTCTGGGAGTTAAATTGCTAAATTCTACATACAGTAGTTAAGGTCAGATTTTTAAAAATAATCTAGCTTCAAGTATAGTAAGGAAATGAGTGGCTGAAGAAATGAAATGACTTAGTTGTATTTAGATGATCAGGGCATAATGTCAGGAAGTTAGGTTGGGAAAGTCTATAAAAGTAAAGTCATGGGGCGGCACCTGTGGCTCAGTGGGTAGGGCGCTGGCCCCATATACCGAGGGTAGACGATTCGAACCTAGCCCCAGCCAAACTGCAACAAAAAATAGCCAGATTTTGTGGTGGGCACCTGTAGTTCTAGCTACTTAGGAGGCTGAGGCAAGAGAATCACCTAAGCCCAAGGGCTGGAGGTTGCTGTGAGTTGTGATGCTACAGCACTCTACCGAGGGCGACAAAGTAAGAGTCTGTCTCTAAAAAAAAGGAGTAAAGTCATGAATGGAACCAGCTTTACCATAATTAATTCTAATCACTATACCAGAGCAATGAGTTATAGGCTATATTGTAAATATGATGTATTTTTTTATTGTAATAGAAATAAAGTGACCTGTAGGAACTTCAGCAAAAAGAGGAATAAGAACAAATGAGGGGCCATTTTAGGTAATGATCCATACATACAAAATACATGTTTCTATGGAACTATGAACCAAAGAAAAATTTATGGAATTGAAATATCTGAGGACAAGGAATAATAATTCTGAATCCCAGTTCACCAAGAGAATAATCTCTAATTCCCCTTTCTTTGCATCTTGATATGAGATGCTAGCCTAAGACTGAACGAAGAATGTTAAGAAGCCCAATAATTTATTGGACCAAAGCAAGAACATTGCCTTCTTTGGAAATGTTCTTTTTTGGCTTGGCACCTGTGGCTCAAGTGGCTAACATGCCAGCCACATAGACCTAAGGTGGTGGGTTCAAATCCAGCCCTGGCCCGCCAAACAACAATGAAGGCTGCAACCAAAAAAAATAGCTGGGCGTTGTGGCAGGCGCTTGTGGTCCCAGCTACTTGGGAGGCTGAGACAGAAGAATCACTTGAGCCCAGGAGTTGGAGGTTGCTCTACCCAGGGGGACAGATTGAAGCTCTGTCTCAAAAAAAAAAAAAAAAGGAAATGTTCTTTTTTATCTTGCCACATAGTATGCTTTTAGCTAAAGGTAATAAATTCAAAAGAAATGAAAAAGTGGCTGAGTGCAGTGGCTCATGCTTGTAATCCTAGCACTCTGGGAGGCCTTGAGGCAGGGGAGTAATTGCTTCAGGTCAGGAGTTCAAGACCAGCCTGAGCAAGAGCAAGACTCCCATCTCTACTAAAAATAGAAAAACTAGCTGGATGTTGTGGTGGGTAATTAGTCCTAGCAACTGGGGAAGCTGAGGCAAGAGAATGCCCTGAACTCAGGAGTTTGAGCTATGACACTGGGGCAATCTAGCCTGGAGCAACAGAGTGAGACTCTCAAGAAAAAAAAGAAAAGAAAAACGTCTTGACCAAACACAGGAACCACATCAAATACTGATACCAGTAGTATATTCATTTGCTAGGGCCATAATAACAAAATAGAACAGATGAGGTGGGTGGCTTAACACATTGCCACACTAGAAAAAAAAATTTTTTTTTCCGCCGGGACAAGTCTTTTTTTTTAGAGACAGAGTCTCGCTTTGTCTGCCTTGATAGAGTGCTGAGCCATCACAGCTCACAGCAACCTCCAATTCCTGGTCTTAGGCAATTCTCTTGCCTCAGCCTCCTGGGACTGAGCAGCCTGTCACAATGCCTAGCTATTTTTTTTTTCTTTGAGACAGAGCCTCAAACTGTTGCCCCTGGGTAGAGTACTGTGGCATCACAGCTCACAGCAACCTCCAACTCCTGGGCTTAAGCGATTCTCTTGCCTCAGCCTCCCAAGTAGCTGGGACAACAGGCATCTGCCACAACGCCCGGCTATTTTTTGGTTGTAGCTGTCATTGTTGTTTTGGCAGGCCTGGGCTGGATTTGAACCCTCCAGCTCTGGTGTATGTGTCTAGCGCCTTAGCCACTTGAGCTACAGGTGCCAAGCTGGGCTATTTCATTTTGTTGTTGTTGCAGTTTGGCCAGACTGGATTCAAACCTGCCACCCTCAATATATGGGGCCAAGGTCCTACCCACAGAGCCACAGGCATTGCCCAGACAAGATGTTATATTACAAAAATAAAATAAAGACTTCAAAACAAAACAATCCTGTCTAATTTAATGAATTTTTTAAATTTTTTATTGTTTTCTATGCATGAGTTACATGTTTCCATTGACAGTGAAAACAATGAGCAGAGATTTCAAGGTGTGCAGACATGCCGTGAACATTTCCACCCATCCATCAGCTCTATGTGCTTCATGGGGCACAAGGTTCAAAACTAGCCCGAGTTATTTTTTTCTTTCTTTCTTTCTTTTTTTTTTTGAGACACAGCCTCAAGCTGTCGTCCTGGGTAGAGTGCTGTGGCGTCACAGAATTTTTCCATTCTATGGGGTTGCCTTATACATTTTTTTTTCCTTCATGAATTTACTTTTAAGCATTATAAATGGAGCATATGCATATGGGCTCTGATAGGGATGTTGTGAGGTCAACCACATAGTTGAGTGTGGGGTTTGGTAGCTTGGCAGTTTTAGTACAGTGACCTCACCTTTTCTATACCCTACTTATTGTCAAAGAATTCTTTGATTTAGACGCTAAACCCAGTGGTTCTCAACCTGTGGGTCACAACCCATGGGAACTGTATTAAAGGGCCATGACATTAGGAAGTTTGGGAACTACTTTAGTAAAGTCCAGAAGGAGATTCCGATGAGGGCAAAGAGAGATTTGAGGGAAAACATTAAACACTGAAATGGATTTTTTAAAGGTTTATTTGGAGGCAATTCTTTTTAGCTATTCTCAACAGTCATTGCTAGGATATCTCAGTGGTTGGAAAGAAAAAATTACCTTTGAATAGCTGAGATAGTACATATTAATGACACTGAAACTTTTAAATACTCTGGTAAATATCTGGTACTACCAAAATTTTCAAATTGTACTGGATAAAACTCATAAATACAAAAATTATATAATTCCTTTTCCATTTAGTGTGCACTATTCAATAATTAACATCTATTTTATCAGTCATATCATTAAATATTTATGGCAATCATAGCCAATTTTCTTATTTCATCTTCTCTAATGTTTATTATTTTCAGCCTTCAATAATAAAACATAACATGCTAGCTACTAGAACAATTAGCTTTTAGAAATATATACGTCTTTTGGTATGGTGCCTGTGGCTCAATGAGTAGGGCGCTTGCCCCGTGTACTGAAGGTGGTAGGTTTGAACCTGGCCCCAGCCAAACTGCAACAAAAACTAGTAGGGCATTGTGGCAGACGCCTATAGTACCAGCTACTTGGGAGGCTGAGGCAAGAGAATAGCCTGAGCCCAAGAGCTGGAGGTGGCTGTGAGCTGCGACACCACGGCACTCTACCCAAGGGTGATAGAGTGAGACTCTGTCTCTAAAAAAAAAAAAAAGAAAAGAAAAGAAAAGAAATATACATCTTTTTTGAATTAAAAGAGGAAATTTTGATCATTGAAAGAGTTGAAATTGATCATATTGAAAGAATTTACCAAAATTAATGGAATTATTTCTGAATTTATATGTATATATACATATATATATTTCCGTTTAATTATTTCCTAAACCAAGTTAATTATGTTTTCAAATAAGAGTTAATTATATCAGCTCAGCGCCTGTGGCTCAATCAGCTAAGGCGCCAGCCACCTACACCTAAGGTGGCGGGTTTGAATCCCCAGCCCGGACCCGCCAAACAACAATGATGGCTGCAACCAAAAAATGGCCAGGCATTGTGGCAGGCGCCTGTGGTCCCAGCTACTTGGGAGGCGGAGGCAGGAGACTCACTTGAGCCCAGGAGTTGGAGGTTGCTATGAGCTGTGATGCCA
>CAUYQV010017384.1:0-14830 GCA_963574575.1 Galagoides demidoff
CCCCTGCCAATTCCCCCTTGCTCCCCTTCTCTCACCTTGTCAGAACCCCCCTTCCTCTGCCCCGAAGCTGGCTTCATACCAGGGACTTTCCAGCTCCCCAGCGAGGTGAGGACTTTGCAAAACAGACTCAGTACCAACACCTGTACCCACATCCTTCTTCTCTGCACATCTACCAAACCTCAACAGCTCGCCCTCCCCCCCTTACTCCCCCTTGTGCTTGTGGTTTTTAAAGTTAAAAAGCAAACCTGTAACAGCAACTGGGGTCCTTCTTCCCGAGTGGCTGAGGGACCCTGACGTGTCAGCAATAAACTGGCCTCTTGCTTTTGCATGGACCCGAGTCTGGTAACTGTTCCTTGGGGGCGACTATCGTGGCTGGACCCTGTTTTGGGTCCAACAGAACCACACAGCTAATCCGTGGAGAGCTTGGGTTTGGACCAGGAACTCTGGGTCCTGCGGCCGAGCTGTCACTTCAGTAAACCCCTCCGCAGCCCAAGGGCCTCCTGCACCAGCACTCACTCATTTTATGCGTATTTCTCAGTTTTCCACAAGAGCTGGGCACAGGCCAGGGGACACGTCCACAGTGGTGGACAGACCAACACCTGCCCAGGACCTTAAGGGGGAGTTGATCAGGAAAAACGAATGATGTACGTGTCACTGCAACACCATCGGGTGAGCTACAGGCGGACCCCCAGGGCTGTGCGATCCCTCGCCCAGAGCCACCGGAGATCCCCTGAGAGTCTCCAGCTGGCAGCTATGGTCAGGCTGTGCAGTCCCAAAGCAGACACGCTTCCTAGGAAGGCCACACAGGCTGCCTTGCAGAAGATGAATCTTGGGGAATGGAAGCAGCAGAGGTTGGCGGGGGGCAGGTCTGCCCTGGTGGGAAGGCCCAGGACTTGGATGCCCATGGGTGGGGGATGTACGATTGAAGGAGATTTGGGAGCTAGACTTGGGAACGGAGTAAATAATGAAGACAGGATGGGGAGAATTTGAAAGACTTGAAACTTGTAGAAAAGAAAACAAATTTAAACTTATCCATTATATTTGAAATTATGCTGAAACTTAATTTCTGCTATCTCAGATTCCCAGCCAGTCTTCCAAACCCAACCTTGGAAGGTTGGAATCAATCAAGATCCTGGAATCACTCCCCACCGACTCCCAAAGTCCACCTTTCTTAACATGGCCTTCCCTTTGCTGTCCACTCATTCATCCATCCATCCTTCCTTCCCTGGCACAAGCAAATGAATCACAAGAACCATGCACACTTTGGGTAGCAGCAGGAACTGAGGCTGTGACCGCAGATCTGGGAGAGGCAGGTACTACCAGCCCCCCCTTGTACCCTGGCCTCAGAGAAAACCAGCTTTATCCCCCAGAGTCCTGAGGACAGGACAGGACAGGCCTTTGGGCTGCTGCCCCTGCTCCCCTGAGCGCTAGCAGTGGAACTTGGGACATCTCTGCAGGAGATCTCTGCTACTCAGCCTGAAAACCCACCCTGAGTCTGACATTACCCATCACCCCTGTTCCCCCACAGATGCAGCCATCCAGCATCTGAGGTGGGTGTCTTGGGATAGGCACAGAATTCCTCAGAAACTCAGTTTTCTTATGTATAAAATGAGAGGAAATAATAGAAAATACCTGGGTAGCTGTGAGTTAAGTGGGATAACAGCCACCAGGTGCTGGGCCCAGAGCAAGTGCTCAGAAGATGCTGGCTCAGCCCTCTCGGGCCAGCTTTGACATTTTCCCCTCCGTGAATGTCACAGACTCATGGGGACACAGTGCAGTTCAGCCCCAGCTCCCACCTGACCTTCCTTCCTCACCCCCTTATGCCTGCTCTATGCCCATTTCTGCAAGGAAAGGCAGACACACGGTGAAGACACCACAGTCCCCAGTCCTGCCCTCACAGAGCAGGTGGGAAAGGCAGACATGAGGCCCAGAAGCACAAACTCACAGCAGCTGTGACAGCAGCTGCCATGGCTGAGGGGCATGGAGCCCTGAGGACATCAGGAGGGGAGGCGGGAGCTTCCCGGGGAAGGTGGAGAAAAGAGGAGAGAACATTCAGAGCTCAGGGAACGGCTTGGGAGAAAAGAAGGGGGGCTGACAAAGGCCGTGGCCGGAAGGCGGGCTGCTTCCTCCAGCTGCCCCAGCTGCACCAGCGCCTCTGTGCCCCGACGGCCCCCAGGCAGCCATCTGCCTGTTCCCTGGCGATCGTGCGGGAACTTGGCCCCTGACATTCAAGTTCTTGTGGCCTGTGGTCTTGCCCACTCAGGAGACAGAGTGGACACAGGTGTATGTCCTGTGCGTAGACTGGCTGGTCTGTTCTGTTGCTCGGCAGGGACTGGACAACTGGGTGATCAAAGCAAGACGCAGGTCCTGGCTCCAGACAACCCCAGCCAACGGGAGCTACCGTCAGGGTCTGTGTGGCACAGATTGCGCCCAAAAGCCCAGGCTTCAGAAGAGACAGACATGAGGTTTCTCTCCTACTGCCCAGTGTGGGCGAGGGGTTCCTCTAACTTGTGTGAACCTGGGGTCACAGAGAGGTTCTGGAAGGTGAGGGTGAGGTCTCCCATCGCTGCCAGAGCTTTAGGGTAAGAAACAGTGCCCAGCACTAAGAGGGTTTGAATGTACCCATGAAGAATCACCCTGACCTTCGGCATTCCCAGGTCATCCTGGTTTCTGAGGAGGTGGGAAGGCAGTGACTGCGATTCCTTGTTAATTAATCAGTTATGATGAGCTCAGAGCCACACTAACTACCTCACTCACAGGGATTTACCCAACCCCTGAAACAACCTCAACGGGTAGGAATTCTTCTATACCCACTTAACAGATGAGAAAACTGAGGCTCAGAGAGGGGAATCACTTGCCCAACAAGTCAGTTGGTGAGAAGCTGGTGGAATCTGGGACTGAACTCTGCTCCCTGCCTCCAAGCCCTGAGCCCACTGCAGTCACCTCCGAGACCACGTCTTAGGGGGACTCTTCTGTTCATTTATTCACTCATTCCTTCCACAAATACTTACTGTGCTCCTGATACATTTTAGGCCCCATTACAGCTGCTAAAGATAAAGTAAACAAACCTGCTATGAATATTTATGTGCCCACAAAATTCCTATGTTGACATCCTCCCCCACAAAGGGATGGTTTTAGAAGGTGGGGTCCTTGGAAGATGGTTAGGGAATGGGGGGGGGGCCTGATGAATAGCATTAGTGCCCTTATGTGTATATATATATAAAAACCAGAGAGCTTCCTCCATCCCTTCCACTTCATGAGGGTACAGGGATAAAATGGTCACTTGAGACCCAGGAAACAGCTGTCACCAGACAGCAAGCTTGCCAGCACTTTGATCTGGGACTTTCCAGTCACTTGAACTGTGTATGACGGGTCAATGTGTGATGTTTGTACACCACGCAGGGTGTGCTGTTCAGTCACAGCAGCCCAATGGGCGAAGAGGAAAGTGACATCTCCTGTTCTCTTGGACGCGTAGGTTCATGGGGGTGGCAATGAGAAACCAAACAGGCACAATAATAAGGGGCACAGGTGAGCTTAGCCAGGAAAGCCTACGAGTAGTTCCGGCTGGGAAGGGAGGGGCTCATCAAGAAGGTGGAACTGCATTACATGTGATTTCTTCCCAAAACCAGATAATTTGAAACAAGATTTGCACTTGGGCTGTTGAAAGGGCAGTGTATAAAAAATGCTAAACGTTCCTCCAGGTGTTTCTGGAGGGCCTGCCTCATGCAGCAAAGCCAAGCCACCTGCATCTCTGGCCTCCTCTCAAGTGTGGAGAGCAGCAGTCTGCACCAGGCTGAGGCAGGATGACCAGTAAAGACACCCCTGGGGCACTCCGAGGAGATGCGGGTGCTGGGGGAGCACGGCGTGTGAGTGGGGCTGAATATGTTCTAAGGATGGGCAAGGCCTCCTTCAGAGGACAATAGCTGAGCCAGGGCAAAGAAGGAGAGTGATAGGGGCTGTGTGGGCATCAGGGGAAGAGTAGGGACAGGGTGCCAGAGAGATGGGGGCACGTTGAGGGAGCAGGTGGGGTGGCGACGAGGTCGGAGTCGTATTTGCTCAGTAAACACACCAGGTGCTGGCACCTACCCACTAACCTCTAGTCTAGAGAGTCCTCCAAGTGTACAAGACGTATAAATCATCTAAAAAGTGGATTAGTTATTGGGCCTATTTTAAAGATGAGCAAATCGAGACTTGGGTGAAAGTAAGTCCAAGCTTTCACAGAATAAATACAGCCCACACCAGGCAGAAAAGAAGCTCCCCGAGCCAGACAGTGTGTACCCTGAATGCTTGGGGACCACATCCCTGGATGCCTAGGGACCACATCCCTGGACATCGCAGAGACAGCAGGGAGCAGAGGGTAGACGGTGCCTCCCAGGGCTCCTGGAGCAGCTGAGGGGACGCTGCTGTGTGGGCCTGGGGTGGAGAACAGGGCGTTGGCCTCCAGGGCCCAAGCAGCCAGGCTGAGACCCACTGGAAGGACAGGACACAGACAGCCGGCAGGGTTTGCTTCCTCCTTCCTGTAGGGAGGTGGATTTCCTGAGGACAGTCTTCCCACTGATACCCAGACCCCCGACAGGAGGCAGGGAGGGACGGCGGGTGAGGACAGGGCCCCCGACGAGGAGCCAGCCTGTTATCCCACTGCTACTGAAGGAGTTTTATCTCTAAAATACAGTGTCCCTGTGTGAAGGTGCACATTTTCACATCTATTAAATTGCTTTGCATGAAAGTGTACTTTCCCGATGCCATAGCAACCATGCTTCCTAATCTGATTTAAATTTTTTGCCTTGTGCTGCAAAAGCTAATGCCACACTTTCTGAAGTCAGCGACTGTGCCATGCACATGATGGACATTTTTTAGAAAATAAAACCATAATCGTCTTATGCTAAAAGTCACCAGCATCAGCCCCCGCCCCTTGGTGGCTGTTCTACGCCGATGGCTGCCGATGGTGGTTCCAGTGTCCCCCCAACTCCCCAGCGGGGTGATTCTGATCAATTTATTGAACCCTTTGGAGCCTCGGTTTCTTCATCTAGAAATCAGAAATTATAATATTCCCACCTCACAGGGCTGCCAGAAGGATTAAAAGGCATAAAGCACATAAAGAGTTTAGTTCTGCCTCTGACATTTATTAGGCGCTGAGGAAACAGTGACTGGGACCCTGTCTTACACAGCCCCCCTCCTTTATTATTATAACAGTAATAATAATTGGCTTCT
Organism: Galagoides demidoff; assembly: GCA_963574575.1. Lineage (NCBI taxonomy): Eukaryota > Metazoa > Chordata > Mammalia > Primates > Galagidae > Galagoides > Galagoides demidoff. The sequence goes on from CAUYQV010017384.1 coordinate 5,212, forward strand.
GCGACTTCGCAAGGCTGAATCTGAAGTCTATTACTCTCTGCGGCTGCTGCAGTGAGCCTTTCCCCTCCCTGCAAGTCGTCCTCCCTGGAAGATTCCAAGGAGGGGCTCCACCGTTATCTGAGGAAGGATGAAAGGCGACCGCCTCCTGGATCATGCTGTGCTGCTTCCGCGTGTGTCGGGCAGGGTTTTTTCTCTCAAAATCCACCCCTGCGTGGATCAGCCCGGCTCCCTTCCAACAACACGGTGCTCAGTACCGACCCCTAGGGTCTTCACTCCCAGGGAGCCACGTCCTAGCCCTGGGTATTGTGACATGTTAGCAAAGTGTGGGATGCGTTGCCAGGAGGGAAGGGTGGCAGATACATCACATCGCATCCGAATCACAAAGCACAGGCACCTTAGGGCCACAAGGCCACTGGGCTGGACTCCCTCCCAGTCTTGCAGAGAGGAAGGACCCTGCATCCTCACATACAGGGCCCTGGAGCAGCCTCACAGTGGGGCACGGGAAAGGGCACATTCCACGTTCAATGCCAGACATCCGACTGCAGCGGGTTCAGCACGTGATCCGTTTCTGTGTTCTGTCCTCACCCGTGAGTCTCACGCAGAGTCTGGATGAGTGCCCTGAACATCCGTCTTAGCTGGCACAGTGCACCTGCAGGCTAGCACCACGCGGCTATCACCAAGGCTTACCACTCATCTGCAGCTGTGGCCCGAGCCACACCTGAGCTTTGGTGGCTAAGGAGCCCTGTGCCCAAGTGCATGAGCAGAAACTCTGAGCCACTCTGGACACCAAGCCTGAGAAATCTCACAGGTGCCCGGGCCCCACCCTTGGGGTCTGTGATGGGTGGGGCAACTTCAGAAATCTCCAAAATATCTTCCAAGTCCTTTTCCTTTCAATGAGGAGGGTGGTGTTCAGAGGGTTTCTTGGCCACAACCTTGTTTTCTCTCTCAGAAACACTTCTTTGTTCTTAACACAGCAGGCTGAGAATCTTCCAAGTCTAACTTCTGCTCCCCTTGTAGTTGTAAATTCTGTGTCATTCTCTCAGCTCACTGTAAGCAGTCAAGAGGAGCCGTGCAGCACCGGACGCTTGCTAAGAGATGGCCCATGCTGGTTATGCCTGATATCCCCGTTCTCAAGTCCTCCCTTCCATGAGGCCCAGGACAGGCACACAATCCAGGCCGGTGCTTTAGGGAGAGCATGACCCCTCCTCTGAGGGGTCTGATGTCTTGTCTCCATCTCTGCCTGAGACTTCATCAGAATGCCTTTTACTGTTCATATTTCTGCTATCATTCTTTTCACGACTACTGTAGAACCTCCCTACACTGACCACCTCCTCAGGTAGACCTGATTTTCATAGACCAGACATGCACCCTGTGGATGTATCAGCACAGCAGCCCAGTTCCTTATGTTGACCCATTATTTACAGTCCTTTGAGTGGTCACTTGACAGAGGTTCTGCTGCACTCAGGTCATTTCTAAGAAGAGTAAGTCTCTCCCTACACAGCTCTCTTCTGAGTTCTCGCCAAAATCACCCCCAGGCCTCTTGTGGCAATATGGGCTTTTCATACCGTGGACTTCACAGCTGCTCCAGCCTCTACCTAGGACCCAGCTCCAAAGCCTTGTTCACATTTTCAGGTCCCGTATGGAGCTGTCAGTCTGTCCCTGCTGCCGTCATAGTGACCTGAGACTGGGCACTTCACAAACAGGGTAATCATGTTCCTTGCAGGAGGTTGGGAAGTCTGAGACGGAGGTGCTGGCAGGGTGGGTATTTGGCAAGGGCTTGGTGTCCGCATCCACCGTGGTGCCATGTCCTCCAGGGTAGACAGGCAGGGCTCTCTGGGGCCTCCTTCATGTGGGCACCAATCCCTCCTAGGCCATCCAGACCCCATCACCTCTCAAAGTCCCACCTTCTAATATTGTTCCACGGGTAGCTAGGTTCTAACAGACAAATCTGGAGGGATACAAACACTTAGACAATGGCAACATCTGTAGAGTCAGGAGCTATTATGCTTACTTTAGAATGTGTCCTTGAGTTTTGCAGCATTGATTAACTGATTTTTAAGTAGAGATGGGGTCTCACTCTTGCTCAGGCTGGTCTGAAACTCCTGGGCTCAAGAGATCCTTGCCTTAGCCTCTCAGAGTGCTGGGATTACAGGCGTGAGCCACTGAGTCTGGCCATTTTTGCAGTGTTCAGAGGCGAAATGTCCTGATGTTTGTAGCGTCCCTCAGTGTGAGTCAGAGGGAACAAAGGCAAATACAGGAACGTGTCGATGATCATCTGGAAGCCGTGTGTGGAAACTCGTGATTCTGCATCCTCTACTTTTCTGTATGTTTGAAATTTTTCATAATAGAGAGCGGTTTTTTTTAATGCTATGATAAGAAACTCCGAAATTTCTCTAATTCTTCTCAGCCTTCAGGTCCAGCCAGAACATCTAGAGTGTTTAAATATTGGTATTCACCTTGTTTTGCACGTGAATAAAATTCAGTTTATCAAAAGGTTTCCATTCCCTAAATTTGACAGTTGCAGAATTCTCCTCCTCTTTCTTTCTGGCTGACACTGTGGGCCATGTCACCGCTGGGGGACTGGGGACTGTGTCTCCTAATGAAACATAGCCGAGGCAGCTCGACATCCTGCCCTGGTGTGATTCTGCAGCTGGAAAGTCGGAGCTGCTCCTCTTCCTCCAGGAGCCTCGGTCTGCATCACCTCAGGGACAATTCAGAAGGAGGAAGGGAACTTTCCTAACCTACAAAAGATGCAAAATCCACATGGTGCAGAGCCGCCTCTCCCAACCACACACACTCCCAGGGCGCTCCTGGCCCAAGGTTTGGGGTACAGAGTCCTGGTAACCACAGGGCCGGGGAGCGGAGGGAGGGACAGACAGCTGACCTCCTAGACTGTCCTGGGTCTCCTCCACTGACCGTGATTCAGCATCTTTGTAAAGTCCTCCAAAAATGAAAAGAAAGCCAAATTGAGTCAATTAATTTAAATTGTAATGCCTGAAGAATTAAGGTGCAGATGGGGAGGCACAGACACAGGATGGGCTGGCTCCAGGCATCTGGGACCCAAACCCTCATGACCTAGAACAAGTTCCTTTGTGTCCATAAACCTTGGTTTCTTCATGTGTGAAATAGGGGCATGTTAATTGTAGGGATACTTTGGGGAAGATTGGATGAGAAAATTTATGTAAAGTATTAGCCTGGCGTATAATTAGTGTTTGATAAACACAATAATCTCCTCTGTATATTTATACACATGCACATAGAGATACATAAATATCAGAACACCTCAGACTCCCTCTCCCCCGCACACATCTGCAGGTAGCCGTCCCCGCTGCACAAGGCCAGAGAGCCTCTCAGAGCCACTCAGCACCACGTGAAGGAAAAAGCATGTGCGTAGATCCTGAGAGCTCGGATCTCAGTGCCGAGAGAGACTTCAGAGCCCAAGACGCCATCCCCACACTCACTCCATCCCCACACTCCCTCATCCCCACATTCACTCCATCCCCACATTCACTCCATCCCCACACCCACTCCACCCCACACTCCCACATCCTCACTCTCCCAGCCCCACACTCACTCCATGTCTTAGAAGCTTCCAGAGCTTGCCCTGCACTCCCACAAACCCGGCCCTCACCTGCAGGGCACCTCCCACCTCCTCACCCCCAGGTAGACCTCAACCTTGCCCCCTCCCTGCATCCCCCCCTTCCACCGTCATGTCCTGGGTACACTGGTCTCTGAGCTCTGGCCTCTGTGCCTACCTCCCCATCTGCCTCCAGGAGCCCCCAGGATAAGACTCTCTGGTGACCACCCTCTGGAAATAACCCCCTGGGAGTAGAAGTCACATCACCCCTTGTCCCTTCCCATCTGTCCCCACATTCACTCTTTGCCCACTAAGTGGCTTCTTAGAGAAGCTCCTGGATCAGAGAGTGAGTTGACTGCTCATCTGTCCCCAGGGGATAGTCATCTCCCAACACACGTAGAGGGAGCAAAAGACTGATGACATTGCTCATGTTCAGCTGGACAGAGACGATGGTGCCAGAGTGCCCACAGGTGGGGGAGCCTCACCCACTCTGCCGCCTGACCCTCTGTATGTTACTCCTCAGGCCCCACCAGTCTTCAGGATGTCCCCCACCCTGGGGGACTTGCCAGGAGTCACCTGCTGAGCAAGGTTGCCACCTGCCATATTGTCCTGGTCTAAATAGTCCCCTGCCATCTGCCATCAGACGTGTGCCTCTGTTCAAGTCAGGATGCTTTCAAGCACTGACAGAGACCACATTCAACAAAAAAATCAAGGGAGGGGACTCAGAGCATGGTTGTGAGCTGAGCTGTAGGACCCTGCTGTGAAGATGCCCCAATGCCAGGCCCTCCCTCCGGGTCCCTCTGCCACACCACCTGCCTGCCCCTTGTCCTTGTCCTCAGGGTCCTGAGTACATGGCTCGGGCAAGATGACCATGGTAGGGTCAGCTCAGCATCCCTCTGGAGGGCTGGCAGAAACCTCTGGGGGTGACCCTTACAAGTCACTTGGGGTCCCATCTCAGCCTTCAGCCCTCACTTGGTGCTCTCCTCAGCCAGAGCCACGTCCTGTGCCCCCTGGGCCTGTTCTGATCCACCTCATCACGGCCTCCATGAAAAGCAGAGGGGGTTCCTGTGGGGTAGGGGGGCAATGGGCACTGTGGGCTTCGCTGCCTCCCAGACTCACAAGACTATTTGTGTCTCCTGAGTGGGTGGGTGTGCTCCAAACCTGGGCAGCAATAATTTCTCAAAGTGGAAGGAGCTGTGTCAGGGCGAGGGCACCCCCTCGGGGCCACCCCCACAGCTGGAGCAGCTGCAGGGCCCAGAGCCCACGTTCTCATTCATCCCCTGCAGCCACACCCCCCTCCGTGTGCAAGGAGAGCTGGGCTTTCACTGGGGTGGCTGCGGGTGAGGGGAAAACACCTGTGCAGGCAAAGCCACCCTCGAAAGTCACTCAGTCGTAAGGTGCAGCTGGAGGGCAGCCCATGCAGAGATTCTCATGCCTGGGCTCACCCAGGCTCAGGAAAGGAGGAACAGAGAAGCCCACAAGCAGAGGCAGGGCGTTCAAACCATCTGGTCCAGAGCAAAGGAACACCCAAGTGTGGGAGGGTCTGGTCTGCCTGCAGAGCCCCCTCCGTTCTGTCTGATTATTAGTTTCCTTATTCCTAGAACCTCAAGAGACTTGTCTGCTATGAAAGTCATTGTCATTCACACGCAGAAGCCATGTCCACAGCCTCCGGGTACCAGTTCTCCGTTGCCACGACAATGCTGTGTTAATAACCTGCCTGTCTGCACATCATGCTGGGTATTAGCTGACAGGTGGCTTCCGCCAGGACAACTGAGGGATCGGGGCCCTCCCAGCACCGTGGTGGGAGGTCAGAGCAGGAGAGCTCTCCAGCAGGCAGGCCCAGGGGAGCCCCACAACCCCATCCTCAGCACATTTGCCCAGCTCTGCCTGTGTCTCCTGTGTGCACACCCACTGGCCCATGCAAGGCACACTCTCGGGTCTGGGTGCTACCAAGTTACCTCCCCACAGTGGGACTGAGGACCCCCTACTGTGGTCCATGTTGGCATGGGATAAAAACCAGGTTCACATAGAATCTGAACCTTTCATGGTCAACACTCTGTTTTTGGAAAACTGTAGGGACTCTGGCCACTGAAATGCACCCATCATTCTCATCTCAGTGGCAACCTCAAGCCTACCTTCCTCCCAAGAGCGGAATCCTGGAGGGTGTGACAGGTGCATGGCTGGCTCCTCTTCCTTTGCTTGGTCAGGAGAAAAGAGATGAATCAATACCTGTTGACTAGCCAGAGGATGTATCAATACCTGTTGACTGGCCAGAGGACGGCCAGACACCACTGTGCCGGCAGCACCTGCAACGTGGCAGGACTGTGCAAGGAACTTCTTGCAGAAAACACACCTTTTCCCAGAGTTTCCTTGTGGGAGTGTCAACGGACGCTAATGAAGAGAGACAGCACAGCCCTCCACCGCCCACCCTGCTTTAACTGTTATTAATATTTAGCCATGTTCACTCCAAGTGGTTTTTGCTTAAGCATTTTGCAATGAATTACTGACAATGCAGTATTTCATTTCTAGTTTAATACCTCGGTATGTGCCTCCCAAAGAAAAATACATTTAGTTATAAACCACAGTTCCATTAATTAAACTTAACGAAATAAATATTCTTCCTCACTAGCATCTGATGGCACATTCATGTTCAAATTTCCCCAGTTGCTCTAAAAATGCCTTTGTGTTGCTGCTTTATTGAAACCAAACCCAAAGACAGGCACAAATGAGCCCATGCCTCCAGTTGATGTCATTGACTTACAGGGGTCATATCTAATTTTAATCTGCGCCGTAGCCCCGAGATACAATGGTCCCCATTTCTCAATGAAAATCTGATGCCGAAGGACCCGCCAGAGCTAAGTGGCCACAGCTAGCCACAGAGACAGGTGGCATTAAAACCGAAGATTTGTTTGCATCTCAAACCACACCCTTCCTGCCATGCCACATCTATGCCGAGGGAGAACTAGACATGGAAACACTTTTATTTTAAACTTAAAATGCAACACTCACCTTTAACACTCGTTTTCAGCACACGGCACATTTTGACCGAGCTTGACTGTTTCTGTGACAAAAGGGGCTTGGCAATAGGAGGGTGGAAACTCTGCCCTAAGGCAGGGGTGACAGTCCCCCTCTACTGTGTGCTGGGCCAAAATTCTGTAGCAAATAATTCTGGGGATTCTATCTTTGAGTGTGTAAGGGTTTTCCGACTCTACAACCAACCAAAATCAAAGATCAGCTTGTCATTGTTATTTACAAATTCACCATCTAATAAGTGATTCGCAGACAAATGAAGCAGCTCTCCGAGGGCCACCCCCTGCCCCTCCCCCTGTGCTCAGGTCCTCTCCTTCCAGGGCCGTGAGATGGAGAACTCCTTACAAAACAGGAGAAAAAGAATCATGGAAATCTCCAGGAGGCGAATTAAGGCTTCCAAGGGCTCTTCTTCCTTCAAGTTCTTTTAAGCAAGGTGGCTTTGCAGAGAGAGATTTGTAGAACAGTTTCTCTCAAAGCAAACGCTGGCTGATAAAAGCTCAATAGCTCTGAGAATTGGGTTACAGCCTCTTTTCGTCTGCACATACCCGGAGCGCGATTGAGTTTCAGAATCCCATTTCTTCCTGTGACTCAGGAATTCACTCTTGAAACCCTGACGCCTGATGAATGAATTTTTAAAATTTATGTTCCTGGAATATCCCGTGGGTATTTAATAGCAGGTTTGAAAAAATTCCAGATACCTGAACCTTGTGTTTCAGATCTGCCGGCCTCTTGTAACGAGCTCGGCAAGATCAGCGGGGAAGAGGCTCCACAGCCCTCCTGCCCAACGGGCGGGCAGAGGACAGCTGTGCCAGCGAGGACGAGGCCGCTGGGGTCCATCACACAGTGAGGACTCCATGAGCCTGGATTCACCGCCAAGAGCCGGGATGAAATTCCAGACGTCCCTGCTCAAAGACTTTTTTAAAAAGATTCTTCGGTCTTTAGTTCTAATTTTCAAAATTATCCCAGTGAACAAGGTTTTCTCTTACAAGTCAAAACTAGAAAATGGCATGAAAATCTATTTTTTAAAAATACAGGAGATAGTCAAAAAATTGGAAGCTGTGTAAGTCTGACAAACAAGAACAGTCACGAGTGCCAGGGTTCACTGAACAGAGCAGGCTGGGGTCACCGAGCTGATTTCTTCCTATAAAGTGGACGATATGTTTTGACCGGCGATGTCACAGGGTGCACACATGGGTATAAGGTGAGAGGCAATTTAAGCTTCTTAAGTCTCTGTTGTAGTTGGCAGGCCCACTTCATTCTTCTCCAATTTTACAAACACAGCCCATTTCCAAAGAGAATGCAAAGGTTAACATCCTCTGAAAAGAGTCTGTGAATTCTAACCAAGGTATTTTTCAAGGACAGAAGTCTGGAAAAGCCGAATCAACTCTCCTGACTCCCTGGGGGTATTCCCCTTGCCACCGACACCCAATCTACGTGCTACAGCGTGTACATGTGCTGAAGTATTCACTAAAGGAAACTCAGTGTGCAGTGAGGTAAGTTTAGGCCACGTCAACAATAATTGTGAGAACTATGGGTGCTGTCTTTCATGAATGGCGTGTGGCTGCGGGTACTGGCTCTTGGATGGGACTCGTCCTCCTCTGCACAGACAGCACAGTTAGCTGACCGTGAGCCTTCTAGCACACAGAGGAGATGGCTCAGCTGACCGCGAACCTTCTAGCACACAGAGGAGATGGCTCAGCTGACGGAGAGGAGGTGGCTCGGCTGACCGCGAGCCTTCTAGCACACAGAGGAGGCAGACCCTGAGCCTGTCAGTACTGGCAGAGCTCTCACTTTGCCCCAAGTTTCCGTTCTGAAGACCTATCACTGAAGACAGGGCCTCAGATCCACCTGTGGGGAAATCAATAACAAATCCGGCAGCTGTTCACACAGATTTATTGGCATAACCAGGTGAGGCAGCCAAAACCCTCCGAGAGCGGGCTGTTGATGGCGGGTCAGGCAGCTGGAAACCAGTTACTGCCGAGTTTCATGCTGATGTGATGAATTCAGCGGCAGCCGCATATCCGACAAGTGGGAACTCGGATGGATGCGTCCTCAGAATGCAAAAGCATATTTCATTCCGCTGATGGTTCCATGCAGCTGATCAGTCCTCATCTCAGTGTAATGCAAGAGTCCAGCAGAGTCTTCTGGAAGGTGCAGGTGGGGTGCTCTTTCTGAGCAGGCTCATAATTTCTGTGCTCTCCCATCCTCTGGAGAATTGTCTTTGAGCTGTGGATCTGAGAGGTGGCTTCTGTCCAGGACAGTTTTATGGGATCTCCTAATGATACCAGCCATCAACGCCAGACCACTGTCACTGACAGTCTGGCTGCTAAGTGAAACTGAAGGATTGTGCAAAATGGGTCTCGGGGTTTGGACTCCTGGTAATTCTGAAACTGGAAACAGGTTTGATGTGAGCTGACAACATGATACCATTTATTTTAAAATCCAAAGCCCAAATTATTTTAAGCATAGAAATAAAGAGAATTAAATAATTTCCTTTCCCTTCCCTGACATTCTGTGTTTTTACCCAAGAGTATCACAGTGGCACTTGGAGTCCTACCATCTAGTTTAGGACAAACGTCACCTGGTACATGACGCTCCCTTTAAGTCCCCACTGTGTCACTGAGGAAAGAACTGTGTTGCTACTCAGGGGTCTGACATATTTATAACAAATAATTGAAAATGACTGAAGCTGGTGGGACCTAACGCTCACACAACTGAGTGACTGTCCTCATCAGCCGATGTGAGTCAGAACACACAAGCAAACGTCCCAACTCTGCCAACACAATCTAAGAAAACTGAATCATCCTTGATTCAGAGAAAAATAGGTCATAATTTGGCTTCTCATAAATAAAAGAGTTCATGTTCTGAAGACAAGTCTGATGTTTTTCTTGACAACAATTGCTCTACAGGGATGATGGTCATCAGTGACCATGGTCTGCATCCTGGGAGAGTGGGGTTGACCATGGTCTGCATCCTTGGGAGAGTGGGAGTGACCGTGGTCTGCATCCTTGG